>CAUYQU010070987.1:0-96581 GCA_963574635.1 Cheracebus regulus | reverse complement strand
CCGCGTGTGATAGGGACTGATTCTCATTCAGATATAGCCTGTGATGATCCTGGCAGGTGGGAGGTGCCTAGTCAATTAGGGTGGCTGGTTTCTGTTGTTGTGTTTGTTTTTTGCTCTGTCACCCAGACTGGCGTGCAGTGGTGTGATCTCGGCTCACTGCAACCTCCGCCTCCCGGTTCAAGTGATTCTCCTGCCTCAGCCTCCTGAGTAGCTGGGATTAAGGTGCACACCGCCACACCTGGCTAATTTTTGTATTTTTAGTAGAGACGGGATTTCACCATGTTGGTCAGGCTGGTCTCGAACTCCTGATCTCATGATCCACCTGCCTCAGCCTCCCAAAGTGCTGGGATTACAGGGGTGAGCCACCACACCCAGCAGGGTGGCTGTTTTTGGTCAGCTCCTATGTGACACCTGATACAAATTACCTTTAACTCTCAAAATTAATCAGCAGCAAACCCCTCCTCCTGTTTATAGCGTGTTAAGGTATAAACAGTGCAGGGTTTCAGTGCCCAGGATATTGTCAACAGATCCTGGTTTGAGCATGACTTGAGGCATTTACTCTCTGTATGACCTCAGCAGAGTGATTGAGCCTTTCTCAGTTTCCAGGAAAATGGGATTAATGGGACCCACCTCCTAGGGTTGTGGTGAAGGTGAAATGAGAGAATGCATATTAAGCAGACAGCTCAGTGCCTAGCAATAAACGTTAAAATAATAATGACGATGATTGCCGGGTATAGTGGCTTATGCCTGTAATCCCAACACTTTGGGAGGCTGAGGCAGGAGGATCACTTGAGGTCAGGAGTCTCCTGGGCAACATAGTGAGACCCCATTGCTACAGAAAAGTAGAAAAGTTAGCCCAGTGTGGTGACATGTGCGCATAGCCCCAGCTACTGGGAAGGCTCAGGAAGGAGATCGCTTAAGACAGGATTTTGAGGCTGCAGTGAGCTATGATCATGCCACTGCATTCTAGCCTGGATGACAGAAACCCAGTTTCTAAACAAAAATAAGGAAAAAGAAAAAGAAAACCAATAATAATGATAAATAGCAGTGAGGAGTTAAAATTCAGATTATGTAATGATGTACACTTATTTTACTGATCTTTTTTTCTCCATATTAAAAACCCTTTGGGCTTTACTTAATTTTCTGTAATCATCGTGTTTCAAATTACACCGGCAGTCCTCTGATTATAATTAAGATGAATCAGTTTATTTTCAGGTGCTTAAAGTGTTGCCAAGACATTGCATCCCTCTACCGCCTCACCAAGCATTCCCATTTTCCACTTTAAGGATTATTGCCACTTCTAATTGTGTCTGTTTGCTTCCTTACCTGGTCTGGGACCTAGAGAGAAAAAAGGCAAATTAAAAAAAAAGCTATGTAAAGTTAAACTGAAGACAATGAAAACAGAGTTGTAGGAAAGGAAGTCAGCTGGAGGGATCCTTCTCAACAGAGTGGTTGATAAACTCGCGTCACTTCTCCACCTAGTCAGTGCCCACTGCAGCCTCATACTGGTCTTTACTCTAGGGGATTATTCTGGTAAACACAGTGGTGGCCCATTTTGAAAACTTTAAAATACACAGTCTTCGCCAGGCACAGTGGCTCATGCCTGTAATGCCAGCACTTTGGAAAGGTGAGGTGGGTGGATCACGAGGTAAGGAGTTCGAGACCAGCCTGGCCAACATGGTGAAACCCCGTCTCTACTAAAGATGTAAAAATTAGCCAGGCATGGTGGCGGGTGCCTGTAATCCCAGCTACTCGGGGGGCGGAGGCAGAAGAATCACTTGAACCCAGGAGGCGGAGGTTGCAGTGAGCCGAGACTTCACCATTGTACTCCAGCCTGGGCAGCAGAGCAAGACTCTGTCTCAAAAAAAAAAAAAAAATACAAAGTCTTCAAAGACTTTGTATTTCCGTGCATTCAAAAACACATAGATTATTTCAGGAATGCTTTGCTTTTTTATTTTAGTAGCTAAAAACAATGATAAGATTTACACTATAGAAAAAACAGTAATGGGAGGTTGCAAATAAGTATGGAAAGACATTTCAGTATGCAACAATCAGGACTTCTTCATGGCCATGTCTACAAATCTCAGTTTTAGAAGCACTTTGGCATATGAGAATGTTGTCAGTGTAATTTGGAAACTCTAAGTGGAATTTTGAAAATAAATACTTAACAAGGCAACAGAAAATTACGTTTTTCTGCTACTTTATTATTGTAAAAAGGCCTCTTATAAGGACTTTTCTAATTGTTATACTGAAAGATAACACAAGGAGCTAATTTTAGTGTTTTATGTTTACACCAAATTGCTTTTCCATTACAATAACGTTTTTGAGTTTCACTACATTTATACACATCCATAGGAAGTCAATAAATAAATGACATCACCATGAAGTAAATCAAGACAGTTGGGTTTTTTTTTGTTTTTTTTTTTTTTGAGACAATCTCACTATGTCTTCCAGGTTGGAATGCAGTGATGTGATGTTTGCCCACTGCAACCTTCACCTCCCAGGTTCAAGCGATTCCCCTAACTCAGCCTCCTAAGTAGCTGGGATTATAGGCGTGCACCACCACACCCAGCTAATCTTTGTATTTTTGTAGAGACAGGGTTTCAGACTTGTCTCCAACTCCTCACCTCAGGTGAGACACCTGCCTCGGCCTCCCAAAGTGCTGGGATACCTGGCCTAAGACAACGGATTTCTGTAATGATTGTCAGAAGTGTAGGAAAAGGTGAGCATCCAGCCTCTTTAAGAACTTTAACATATTAACACAATGCCTGGTTCTTAATATCTTCTTCATAAATGTGTTTTTGCTTAAAGTCTTTAGGGGAAAACCAGATATTCCTAATCGTCTTTAAGCAAAGATGTATTTCTCTTTCTACTCTGCATTTCTATTTTTAACAGAATTCCTGTTCCAAGTTTCTTTGTCTGGGACGAGCTGCCACCTCCTGCCCGTTCCTAGGCCTGGCTGGCCCATCTCCTCACTGTGAGAAAGCTCCCAGCTCTCCCCGCTTTCGGGAGGAAGTAGGAAAACAATAGAGGGACTGAACAGGCAATGTATCATCTGTCACCGCTTAACAAGAAGGCCATTCCTGACAATTTTTACTGATGGTTTATGTACTGTAAGCATTATAGGCGGTAAATGAGGCTGAAACCGTGCGATTTTTTTACTCCGAGCCATTAACAAAGTCCCACACATTACCAGTAAGATCAGCCTGTATATCATAAATTAGGAAAATGGAAATGAAAACTGCTTTTAACTTGCATTTAGGGTGCCACACTCCCTCCTTCCTCAGACCACCTGGGGAAGTCTGAGATCTGACGGTTTTATCAGGGTTTCCACTTTTGCATCTGCCTCATTTTCTCTTGCCGCCACCATGTAAGAAGTGCCTTTCACCTCCCGCCATGATTCTGAGGCCTCCCCAGCCATGTGGAACTGTAAGTCCAATTAAACCTCTGTTTCTTCCCAGTCTCGGGTATGTCTTTATCAGCAGCATGAAAGCAGACTAATACAGGCTGTTTGGTGTTCCCCCTGAGATGGGAGGCTCCCTGAGGAGAGGCCTTTTCATGTGTGCTGGGGCTGCCAAGGTTACAGCTTGCTGGCGCTGGGATTCTCTGAAGCTGCTTCCTCGTGGCCACACACTGGATGTGGTCCTGGACCCCAAAGCCCGGAAGAGCATTTTGAAGTCACCATCTTCTCACAACTCACAGTTGGAGTTCACAGCTGCAGAGATGGACACTTCCACTCCCAACCCCCAACAGAGATCATAGATGCTGTCCTGATAGCCCTCTCCTTGGAGATATCCTTCAGTCACCCCAGTCTTAACAGGTCCAAAACTGATGTGTTATCTTTACTCCCAGACCACTGCCACCTTCTCTTCAGTTCCCTTAGAAACAGAAAGAGAAAGTGCATGAGTGGGGATTTGCTCAGGGACCTGTGATTCTGAACCAATATCTTTTTTTAATTTTCAAAAGAAAGAGGTTAATGAACTCAAAAAGTTCCACATGGCTGGGGAGTCCTCACAATCATGGTGGAAGCCCAAGGAGGACGAAAGGTATGTCTTACATCGTGGAGGCAAGAGCTTTTTTTTTTTTTTTTTTTTTTTTGAGACAGAGTGTTGCTTTTTCACCCAGGCTAGAGCACAGTGGCATGATCTCGGTTCACTGTAACCTCTGCCTCCTGGGTTCAAGTGAATCTCCTGCCCTCAGCCTCCCGAGTAGCTGGGATTACAGGTGCTCTCCACCATGCCGGGCTATATATATATATTTTTTAATAGTAGTAGAGATGGAGTTTCACCATGTTGGCCAGGCTGGTCTTGAACTCCTGACCTCAAGTGACCTGCTCGCCTCCGCCTCCCAAAGTGTGGAGATTACAGGCCTGAGCCACCCTGCCTGGCCCTGAACCAATATCTTATCAGTCACAATGTTCTCTAAGGGCACCCTTTGTTCAGAAGACGGCTGAAAAATCAAACCCATATTTCTTCTTAGAGCTTGGGCCCTAGCAAGAACAAAATGAGCCAGGCTGAGCACATGAAAACCTATGCTCTGGATTAACTAGGCCAAAAGTAGGCCCGTCTCCTTTCACCACAAAACCCAGAGATGCCTTTCAACATTTCATCTTGGTGTGAAGAGGTCCAGTCTAGGGGGTACCAACCCTCAGAACAGCCCCACCCAGGCCTCTGCAGATGGGGCCCGCTCGAGCTGGCCCTGGCTTGGCTTTACCTCACCAGCCACCTAGGAAGGAAAATAAAAGGAGAGAAGCCAGTGGGTCCTTCTATCCAGAGGGAGCAGCCCAGCTCTCTCCATGCTACTGCCAAAAGGAAGCGGAGACAGATGGGTCCCCATGTACTCATTGACGTTAACTCACTCATGCCACAGTGGGTAAGAAAGCATCTTTGCTGGGAGCTGGTGAAACAGCAGCTTTCTCATTGGGATGAAAAGCAACAAAGAGAAAGGAGCCCCAGACTTCTTTCCCCCAAAAGCCCACATGGCTGATCAGTTACTTCAATCATGGCTGTCATCCTGGACTCCCTGCTTTCTCTTATTCTCCACATCCCATTAAGTATCTCTCCTCTCCACCTGACTCAGGGTTAGGAGTTGATCTGCGGATACCAGGGCTGCTGCATGCATCACCTAACCAGCCTCCCAAGCAGCTTTATAGCTTCTCTCCTATTCTCTTTTTTTCTTTTTTGAAACAGTGTTTCACTCTTGTTGCCCAGGCTGAAGTGCAATGGCACAGTCTCGACTCACTGCAACCTCTGCCTCCTGGGTTCAAGTGATTCTTCTGCCTCGGCCTCCCAAGTAGCTGGGATTACAGGCACCCGTCATCACACCTGGCTAAATTTTGAATTTTTAGGAGGGACAGGGTTTCACCATGTTGGCCTGGCTGGTCTTGAACTCCTGACCTCAGATGATCCACCCGCCTAGGCCTCCCAAAGTGCTGGAATTACAGGTGTGAGCCACCGTACACGGCCCTATTTTCTTTACTGATGATGGAACCATCTTTGATCTCACCAACCATTCAGTGGTTACCACCAGCTGTGTTGCATGGAAGGTTCTGCATTACCTGTGCTGGCCCTCACTTAGTCTCATCTAGTAGTGCAGCCCCACCCTTGAGGGTCTCTGTGTTCAGGCACATGCCCCACTCTGTCCAGCTGGTCTCAACACTGACATGGCCACAAATCTGGCCTGAAATCTAGCCCTTTTCAACTTCTTTTAGTGTTCTTTTTGTTATCCTGTGCCTTAGTTTACCCATTTCTGGCCTCCTGGATGCTGTCTCCTTCCTCCCTTCTCTGTGTTGAGAACTCCATCCTTCAAGATTCAGCTCCAGACTCACCTCCCCTGTGAAGCCTCTCCCGTCCCTGGAACTGACCACTTCCGCCTTTCCTGCCCTGTCTTGTGTACTGAATATTTATCAGTCTTGCTGCCAAAACACCGTATTCTATTTATTTGTTTACATTTGGCTCTTCAACTAGACAGGGAGCGCTGGGGGAAGGGATCGTGTTTTGTTCATTTTTTGTTTTTTAATTCCTAGCTTGTAAAACAGCACTTGGCACACATTCTTACATCCTCAAAATGAAAAGATGGGAGGAAGGTTTGTGTAAATGAATGTTAATGTGATTTTAAACTGTAAATTACTATACACATGTAAGTTTTTCTAGCTTCAGAGGCATACTAATGTAATACATGAAATTTGGAAGACAAGTTTTTGGATAAATAGACTACTTTCTAGAAAAGGTAGAGAAGTTAAATGAAAAAAGTTTGTTTCCAAGGGCCAGGCCCAATGGCTCATGCCTGTAATTCCAGCACTTCGGGAGGCTGAGGCAGGTGGATTACCTGAGGTCAGGAGTTCAAGACCAGCCTAGCCAACATGATGAAACCCTGTCTTTACTAAAAATACAAAAATAAGCTGGATATGGTGGCGCAAGCCTGTGATCCCAGCTACTCAAGGGGGCTGAGGCAGGAGAATTGCTTGAACCCAGAAGGTGGAGTTTGCAGTAAGCTGAGATCATGCTACTGCACTCCAACCTGGGCAAAAAAGCAAGCCTGTCTCAAAAAAAAAGAAAGAAAAAAGAAAAAACAAAAGAAAGAAAGATATTTCTCCAAAATAAAAACAAAACAAAACAAAAATCTTAATAGTCTATTAAAGGCCTTGGCATTTGGGAGTGCTAACAACAGAAGCTAGACCAAAAAGACTGAAACCTGAAACCACAAGGTAGGATTTTGGGCTATGAGCAAAAATATTTAGAAGCAGAACGTTTTTCATTCTGTGTCTACAGCAGGAGTATCTATAAGTAAGAGAAGAATAAAAAGTTAGAAAGAATATGAAGTATTGATCAACATTATAACTGTAATTAACTCTTACTATAGTTTATCCTCATTATCATATTAAATAGACTGTAATTTTATAAAATTTTATCCAGGCATGGGAGCTCACCCTTGTAATCCCAGCATTTTGGGAGGCCGAGGTGGGTGGATCACCTAAGATCAGGAGTCTGAGACCAGCCGGGCCAACATGGTGAAACCCCACCACTACTAAAAATACAAAAATTAGCTGGGCATGGTGGCACACACCTGTAATCCCAGCTACTTGGGAGGCTGAGGCAGGAGAATTGCTTGAACTTCGGAGTTAGAAGTTGTAGTGAGCCGAGATTGTGCCACTGACCTCCAGCTAGAGTGATAGAGCAAGACTTCCTCTCAAAAAACAAACAAAAAAGCATTTTAATGTGATATCAGAGGAAAAAGGGAAGTGAAGGAGCCATTAACTAAACTATTTCTGGGATCTCATAGAAATAAGGTAAGTTCCCAAGGGCGCTGAATTTGCCTTCTGTCTCAGTTCTTTCTACAGCATGTCACTTCTGGATGGTTATGTAGAACAGAGCTTTGCAAACTATCCATGGTGAGGGGCAAGTGTGTGTGTTTTCTTTCCATCTGTCACACCCAATTCTTTTGTAAAATACACTTAACGAATACTAGAAAAGTTAGAGGAAGAGTAAGATATATAAAGTACAAGCACAAATTTATTATTAGATTCAACAGATATTAAATCATTCGGGAAACTAAAGAGTTCTGCGTGCTCACCTGATGTCTGTACTTCTCTCCATGTAGATGAGCAACAAACAGTTTGCAAATCGGCTCCTGCCCACCTCCCAGTCTTTGAATAGAACCAAGTCAGATTCAATATCTACTTGGATATTTCAATAACAGACATTACAAGGAATTAAAAATGTTAGAGGAGGACCCTCATGTGCAAATCTTATAATGATAGAGATCTTAAGGACATAAACTGATGAGAAGATAAATGGGGGAAATTTTAAATCACAGAAAATCATTCAAATGGTGAAAAGCCCCTTTTTGTGTGTTAACTCTATGCTCCTTCCCTCACCAAAGTAGAGTAAATTCATTGATCCTCTTGGAGAGTAGTTGTTTTCAGTGCAAAAGTGTTTTGTGTTCTTTTTTTGAGATAGAGTCTCTCTCGTTCTGTAGCCCAGGCTGTAGTGCTGTGGCATGATCTCGGCTCACTGCAACCTCCGCCTCCCGGGTCCCGGTTCAAGCAATTCTCCTACCTCAGCCTCCCAAGTAGCTGGAATTACAGGCACGAACCACCAATGCCTGGCTAATTTTGTATTTTTTAGTAGATACAGGGTTTCACCATGTTGGCCACTCTGGTCTTGAACTCCTGACCTCGTGATCCGCCTGCCTTGGCCTCCCAAAGTGCTGGGATTACAGGTGTGAGCCACTGTGCCTGGCCTCAGTGCAAAAGTTTTAAATTGATCCTTCATAGCTGTTAACAGTAAGGTAACCACAGGTGTTTACATAAAAGCCAATAAAATTAATAAGCAGCATGACAGGCTCTAATAAATTTCATTGGTGTCCTTAGTCTGTCATTTCTAGCACAGAATGAACTGTTATTATCACTGAGCTTCGAACCACTCATTTTGGCTACAGATGATTACAGCTGCAAAGGCAGGGCATGCCACAGTAGTTTTCAGGAAATAGTCTAGGGTTAAAGTATCAAATTTAAAAGACTGACTTATGATCAGTCGGGGGAGCAAGTTATGACCATACAACTTTGATCTGTTTTCTAGAGTGGTCTACAAAAATGTAGACCACGATCTGTTTTCTCAATAATTTCTGAAAATAAGCAACTTTTAAAATTTAGTTTCTCTACCATAGTCAGAGATTTTTGAAACTCTTAGAGCTGGAGAGGGGCCATCCGTTGTTGGATGTGGGCCATGGTTCTTTGTCTCTAATCCCAGATGAAATTCTTTAAGCCCCTGAACTCAATCTTTCTCTCACATGAAGAATTTAGTATCGGGTTTCTGCAAATGAGCGAGCTTCGCACTTGGAGTGAGAGAAAGGGTTGTTCATTCTCTCTTTAAGCCCCACTGCAGAGCCTCTGAAGTCAGCCAGGTGAATGTGGCTTGCATCTGTCACCTCTGCCCGCCCCTCATCCTGCTGTGTTGGTGTGGCTAGTGCCCATCCACAGCCTTCTGTTTTACCTTCTTAATTTTGTGTACAATATACCAAAATGCCCAGCAGACTCTTAAGCTGCTATTAAATACAAGTATTCACTCCACGTTGTCAGTCCATCCTTTTGCACCATGTATAATTTAACAGAAATCTTGATGATATAAACATGTACTATTCTTTCAGTTCTGGGCTCCTTTTGTTTTTCTTTTTTGGGCCTGTCTATCCTATGCAGGTGCTCAAGCTCTTATGATTGTTCCATTTATAACAGTAAGGGGAATAGGCCAAGCTGTTTGGGGATTTTAATGCCAACAACTCTTAAACCTTTTGAATCTAGCTTCTTATTGAGGTGACTGCTTTCTTAAGAAGAAAAGTTATTACCACAAAGCTTGTTTTGAAAAAGGTTTATGAACATTGGTTCATGCATGACAGTGATTTTAGCATGAAAGAACTAGAATGAAACCTAATTGGAGGCAAACTGTGAAATGTGCTACTTGAGAAAGTTTATGATGAAAGCCCTGCCTATTTTGCATTGGAAGAACCTAAAGAATGAAGGGGGATTAATAGAAGGTGTAAGAAACAATTAGCTGATGGTTCTTACATTTCAGCTTCTCCTTTCTCTAGCTGCATCTAAATACGACTGTGTTTGCTGTGGGACATTGGAATGTGGCTGTGTGCTGGGATTTTCATGGTCTGGTTGACTTTTCACAAGGTTACTTCCTGTAAATGCTGCAAATCACCATGTTATGTTTGGGAGGGAGCCATATTTCATTGTTCAGCCCAGGGCAAGGACTGTATTTATTTTTTATTTTACGTTATTTCAGCTGTTTTTACTTTTTTCTTTATTGTTTGCTTGCCTCCTACAGAATCCTTTTTCAAGTCTTGCTAGGGAAAGGGGAACACTCAGTTATGAACTCTTTAGCACACAAGGGGCAGAAAGCAGCCTTCCTCTCTCTCAGCAGTTCAAATCACTTCTTAGCCACATCAGTTTAACCCACTACAGGTCTGAATCCACAGCAGATCTGTGCGGGAGCTGTTTCTATGTTAAAATATAGAAAATCAATTGAGAGTTTTTCGGACTCATTAACACAGCATAGTAGGGAGCAAAAAAGTAAGTTGTACGCTTATTTTTTTTCACTTAAAAAAAGTAAGTTGATATTTGAAAAAAGAATTTGGTTCTATGCTTTAACAACAGACAGTTTTGTGACCTAGAGGTTATATTTAAAACAATCTGTCAGTTCAGAATTTTTATTTCTGGTTTTTCACTGTATGAATTTTAAAGTATGTTTTTATCTTACAAATCAGTCAAGGAAACAGCAGGCAATGTGGTTATGCCAAAACTGACATTATCAACACTATGGTCATTGTAGCACCCATCTAGGGAAGCTCTAATATATTTTGGAGGTAGATAGAATGTATACCATACTCAGGCTGGGCATGGTGGCTCACACCTATAATCCCAGCACTTTGGGAGGCTGAGGTGGGTAGATCATCAGTTCAGGAATTCGAGACCAGCCTGACCAACATGGTGAAACCCCGCCTCTACTAAAAATTCAAAAATTAGCTGTGTGTGGTGGCGCATGCCTGTAATCCCAGCTACTCGGGAGGCTGAGGCAGGAGAATCATTTGAACCTGGGAAGTGGAGGTTGTGGTGAGCTGAGATTGTGCCATTGCACTCCAGCCAGGCAACAGAGTGAGACTCCGTCTCAAAAACAAACAAAAAAAGAACGTATGTCACACTCTTTCTCTTTGCTAAAACTCTTCATTCTATAAATAGGTGAGTATTAGGGTCAGTAATAAGAGAGCAACTGTGTACTCTCAGAGTTAATGAGCACATTAATATAATAATGACTTGAAACAGATATTAAGATTCAGTGGGCATAATTAAAGATGACTTGGAAAAGACAGGAGTGTTTAAGGCGTCCTTCTCATTGATCTCACAGGATTACCTTGACTGCATCAGGGACCAAACAAAACTTCTCCTGGGGACCGAAGAAAGATCAGCCCTTTTTGGAAACATACAGGATATCTACCACTTCAATAGGTAAGTTAATATTCAAAAGATCATTCTTACATAGAAACATTATGAGAATTTCTCAAATGAATGCAGCCCAAGAAAACTTTACCTGTAACCCCTGACTCAGCCATATACGTTTTTGTGGGCTATTGTACCATGAAGCTTTCTACTTAGAAGCATCCTTATTTCCTTATGTGTCTCACATGTATTCCATATTCTCTCTCTCCCTCCTACTGGCTCAGAAACCTATTTGCCCTGGCAGGGCAGTGACATCCTTTCTTCTGCAACATGACATGAACGGGACATCTAAGAACACATGCTTGCTCAGTCTCCAGGATTCCCAGCTACACTGGATTTTCTATAACTTTTCTTCTACCTGGGGAGTGGGCTGGACACAGTAAACACACAATACATACTTCAAGAGATGACATATTAATTCAATTGAATTGATAATTTCAATCAGTTAATTAAAAATGTAAGTATGTAGCAGACACTAGGCTAGAAAATTATAACAGTAAACAAGACAGAGTGAATAAATAAGTTATTATATTAATGCTTCTTGAAAGAAAACTTAGTGGGGGACCTGGTGACTCACACCTGTAATCTCAGCACTTTGGGAGGCCGACGTGGGCAGATCACCTGAGGTTAGGAGTTCGAGACCAGTTTGGACAATATGGTGAAACCCCATCTCTACTAAAAATAAAAAAATTAGCCAGGTGTGGTGGCACACACCTGTAGTCCCAGTTACTCAGGAGGCTCAGACAGGAGAATCACTTGAACCCAGGAGGTGGAAGTTGCAGTGAGCCAAGATTACACCACTGCAATTTGTCTAGCCAGAGTGACAGAGCTAGACTTCATCAAAGAAAGAAAGAGAGAGACAGAGAGAGAAAGAGAAAAGAAGGAAAAGAAAAGAAGGAAGGAAGAGGGGAGAAAGAGGAAGAAAGAAGAGGGAAGAAAGGATGGATGGACAGAAGGACGGAAGGATGGATGGATGTTAGTAGGCTGGTTAAGAGCACAGAAGCTGGTGTTCAACCTATGTGAGTTTGCATCCCAGCAAAGCCCCCTGTATGTGTTGGGTGAATCTTTAAATGGAATGAAATGAACTAACTCCTGTATGTCAAGTCTTTGCTCAAATCTTTCTTCTCGCTGAGGCTCCGTGAGTCTCCACACATACCTTACCTCTTCCACTCCTCCTTTTTCTCATGGCACTCATCAATTTCTAACATGCTATCTGATTGACTTTTACATTGTGCCTGTTGTTTCTTTCCTCTCCACCTTGACTCACAAAACACTTGTGCCGTAAGGACAGGAGTCTGTTCTGTTACCGTCCAAGTGTCTGAAATGGTGTCTGGCCCACAGGAGGCCTCCAAACGTTTATCGAAGGAGGAATGGAAATAGTAGGAGAATCTCCCTCATGTGGTTGTGGTGAAGCTCCCATGAACTGATAAACGGAAAGTGCTCGCACAGAGGAAGTACCAAAGTAGACGCCAGTAATGCTCTTGGCTTTGTGAAAGTGAATTCCTGTCATCACGTTCTGCAATGCCCTGTCATTTTGACTCAGCTATAAATGTGAGCTTGGTCCTACCCATCTCAGCTTACCAAAATTGCTAAATGTGAGCTCCTTGAGGGCAGGATTCATATCTCCTTGACCGCCCTTGAATCCCAACACCTTGCACAAGCCTGGCCTCTGGTAGACACATTCCTTGATTTGAAACACCTTATCCTTTCATTCTGAAAGCCTAGGATGTAGGAAGTATCAGTGTTACAACAGGACTTTTTTCATTTGACTCAGTTAGACTTTGAAAAACAGTCTGTTAATGTTGCATCAGTGTTTCTCAGCCCAGGCTATACACTGGAATCACCTGGGAAACTGGATCCTACCTCCAGAAATTCTTGACTCATTGGTCGAGGTGAGGCCAGAACATCAGAACTTTGCAAAGGTCCTCAAGTGTTCGGAAAGTGCTGCCGTGGTTGAGATACACAGTCTAGATAAACAAAATAAACAGAAAATAGAGAAAGGGCATAAAAACTGAATTAGAGAATCCAGAGACTACTTGTAATGTGCTGGTGTGAAAGCCAGCCCCCATGGTGCAGTCACTGATGATAAAATCCTGTGCGCCCCTGCAGTTTCTCCTTCCAGAGCCCACTAATGCCCGGTAACCCAGGAAGAGGCAAGAGGGCTAGGTCCTGGGAGGCCCCTGGTGTAGCTCTTATGTGGTTTGGCTTTGAGTTGATGGTGAGGCATATTTACAGAGTGCTTGCTCCATGCCAGAGGCCATAGAGCACTAGATGCATTTTCACTTCATGTACATAATCTGAGCCTCTCTGACTCCAAACCCCAGGCATTTGGCCACGTGCCCTCCTGCCAGAGTGGAGCCCTGCTTCTCAGGCATGGTTCATGAAGTTGTGGCTTACTCCAGGAGGAGTTTTTAATCCTGGAGTTTAAAGAAAGATAAGAATGAGGCTAGGCATGGTGGCTCACACCTGTATTCCCAGCACCTTGGGAGGCCGAAGTGGGCAGATCACTGAGGTCAGAAGTTTAAGACCAGCCCGGCCAGCATGGCAAAACCCCGTCTCTACTAAAAATACAAAAATAAATTAGCTGGACGTTGTGGCGCATGCCTGTAATCCCAGCTACTTGGAAGGCTGAGGCAGGAGAATCACTGGAACCCGGGAGGCAGAGGTTGCAGTGAGCCAAGATTGCACCACCGCACTCCATCCTGGGCAACAGAGTGAGACTGTCCCAAGTAAGTGAATGAATGAATGAGTTAGCAAGAAGAGATCTTTGCAGTGGATTCCAGTCTGAGGAAGTAGGATGACTGAGATTTATATTCCTGAATCATGTCTCTCTTTTTTTCTTTGTTTTCTTTCTTTTTTTTTTTTTTGAGACAGAGTTTCACTGTATCGCCCAGGCTAAAGTGCGGTGATGCAATCTCAGCTGATTACAACCTCCGCCTCCCATATTCAACCAATCAATAGGTATATCAATTTCAAAGATAGACCTATCTGGCAAATCTGTGGTTGGAGCTTGAAATAATAACTTTCAGCTCCTATTAGTTCAGGTCCAAGTTTTTCAAAATAATATAATAATATTGTGGCCAACTAGATAAGACTGAAATCTAAAATTTGGGCATAAAGAAATGGTATTATGCTGGCCTGAAAAATTCAACTGACTAGGTTTCTTTTTTCAGGAAAGATTTCCAAAATACAGAAAAGCACAGAAAGACATTCTGTGGAAGACTCGGGTGTGGCTCATTTATCATATGACTCCTGTCTTTGGGCCATATTTGCTTTAAACTTTGTTGGACGCATGAAGACATTTCAAATAATGTTGAATCCACTTCCATACCCTTCCCAGTCACATGCTGCTCTGTGGAGAATGGCACACTGGTGTGTTGGTAAACCAGTTCTCCAGCGTGGGGAAAGGGAAGGGAGGATCTGGAGTTTGTAATGTGTGCTGATTTCTGTGGTATAAACACTCATCACAGCAGACTTCAAGTTACTAACACAACACTGCTGAACACTGAATGAAGAAGAGATGAGCAGAATTGGCTCAGGCAAGCCAGTGTAAGTTGGCTTAGTACACAACTGTGCTGGAACTGCTATCCAAAGCTTGGTATTTCTTTCCCAAGCATGATCTTGTTGCCATTGCTAGATATACAAGTATTTATTTAAAATGTGTAACATGCTGTGAGAGGACTGCTTGAGCCAAGCAGTTTGAGACCGGCCTGGGCAACATGGCGAGATCCCATCTCTATAAAAAATTAAAAAATTAGCAGAACATGGTGGCACATGCCCGTGATCCTACTACACAGGAGACAGAGGCAGGAGGATTGCTTGAGCCCAGGGGTTTGAGACTGCAGTGAGCTATCGTGGCACCACTGCACTCCAGAATGGGTAACAGAGTGAGACCCTGTCTCAAAAAATCAAAGAAGTCACATGCTTCCACCTGTTTCAAATACGGCACACATGGTGTCAACTTACAGCTTAAAAAACTCGGCATTGTTCTGGGGATCTATAGCTCTAGTTCATTTCACTGCTCTGTAATAACCATTGAGGATGGTCTGTCTCTGCATTTTGCCAGTTGTGTTCAGATTGAGCATCTTTTCTTGTTGGCCGCTTTACTCGCTTTTGCAATTTTCTGGCTCACATCCATTGCCCATTGTTCCACTGGGATATTTTTTTTTCTTGTATAGGAGATCTCGATGAATTCTGGCTAGTATCTTTGCAGATTATGTGAGGTGGAAATATCTCCCATACCATGAGACATGCCTTTTAACTTCAGTTGTGGTTTATTTGAAAATAAGTTGTGGGCCGGGCACAGTGGCTCATCCCTATAATCCCAGCACTTTGGGAAGCCGGGGCGGGCAGATCACAAGGTCAGGAACTGAAGTCCAGCCTGACCAACACGGTGAAACCCCGTCTCTACTAAAAATACAAAAATGAGCTGGGCGTGGTGGCGCACGCCTGTAATCCCATCTACTCAGGAGGCTGAGGCAGGAGAATCGCCTGAACCCGGGAGGTGGAGGTTGCGGTGAGCCAAGATCATGCCACTGCACTCCAGCCTGGGCGACAGAGCAAGACTCCATCTCAAAAAAAAAAAAAAAAAAAAAAAAGCAAAGAAAATAAATTGTATGATGTATAAGTTCAACTACATTAATTAATTATACTTTTGATAGTATGTAAGTTTTGTGTTGTGTTTTAAAAAAAAAAGTTTCCAATCTCAGATCATAAATATGCTCCATTTTTTTCTATTAGAAGTCTTAAAATTTTGTCTTTCATGTTTGTCCTTAATATGCCTATCATTGATGGAGGCATGGTGTATGGTAGGAGATCTAAACTCGTATTTTCATATGGCTAGCCACTGATTTGAAAAGTACTTCTCTTGGCTGGGTACAGTGGCTCATGTCTGTAAATCTTGCACTTTGGGAGGCCGAAGCAGGTGGATCACCTGAGGTTAGGAGTTCAAGACCAGCCTGGCTAACATGATGAAACCCTGTCTCTACTAAAAATACAAAAATTAGGTAGGTGTTGTGGCACACACCTGTAATCCCAGCTACTTGGGAGGCTGAGGTAGGAGAATCACTTAAGCCCAGGAGGCAGAGACTGCAGTAAGCTAAAATTATGCCACTGTATTCCAGCCTGGGTGACAGAGTGAGACTTCATCTCAAAACAAAAAAAAAAAAAAAAAGACTTACATGGATGTGTGGGTCTGTTTCTGGGCTCTGTGTTCTCTTTCACTGGCCCACCCATTCTTGTCCCATACCACACCGTTTTGATGATGAAGCCCACGTTGCTCTTCTGCAACACTGGCTTAGCTTTTCTTGACTCTGCACTGTCAAGGGACTTTTTTTTTTTTAATTTGTTATTTCCTTGAACTACTCTATTGAGATTTGTATTGAAATTGCATTAAAATTTATAGATTAATTTCAACAGAATTGCCATCTTTACATTACTGTCATTCCATCTATAAACATATGTCTTCAATCAAGCCTTTTAAAATTTTTTCTAATAATGTTTTATAATTTCTCCATCACATTCATATGTGCAACTTTCATGGTTTTTAAATACATGTAACTTTTAAAACTTTATTCCTAGATACTTATAGCTTTTGATGTTATTTGGACTAGAACATTTTTTCCTTTTTTAAATTGGCTATTCTCATCTAGCAATGCTTTTGATTTTTTTATATGTCAATACTGTAACAAACTTTCTCAACTTTCCTGTTCTAAGAGTGGTTCATAGATCTCTTGCATTTCTATGTAGGCAATGATGTCTGAAGAAGAGGAAGCTTCTTTGTCATCTTTTATAGTTCTTCTACCCTTTATTGTCTTTTTTGTGTCTTATTGCTTTGGGTAAGTCTTCCTATACAATATTGTTTAGATGTTGGCATGCGTATCTTTTTTTTGGCCTTACCAGGAATATTTTACCCTTAAATGTGATGTTTGCTGTGGTTTTAGACAAACACTTGCCCTATTTTGCTAAGATTTTATTGTGAATATTGAATTTTATTCAGTGCTTAATAAAGTTAGCATACTGTTTTACTCTTTCTATTCATAATGTGGTAAATATTATTAATAGGGATTATGATTTGAATTATATATAACATTACTAGAATAAACCCTACCCAGTCATGATGTTTTGTATATTTAGGCACTAATTCATTTAAATTTTTTTTAGTTTTTAAAAAATGTTTATTTATTTTTTTTGACAGATTCTCACTCTGTCTCTCAGGCTAGAATTCTGAGACATGATCTTGGGTCACTGCAGCCTCTATCTCCCAGGTTCAAGCGGTTCTCTTTCCTCAGCCTCTGAAGTAGCTAGGACTGCAGGCACATGCCACCACACCCAGCCAATTTTTGTGTTTTTGTAGAGACGGAGTTTCATCATGCCAGGCAGGCTGGTCTCGAGCTCCCTGATCCACTTACCTCCGCCTCCCAAAGTGCTGGGATTTAGGAGGGAGCCACTGTGCCCGGCCCAATTTATTTGTATTTTTAAAAGAATTTTTGGGGGCATGTTCATAAATGACAGTAGTATTAATTTCTTGCCTTGCCCTATCTTTGTTTTCTTTTGGTTTATGACTAGATTTAAATTGCTGTTTCACTCTATCATGAAATGTTTTGGAATACAATTGAGATTTTATTTTTGTGTTCTTTTTGTTACTCAAATATCTCTTTCTCTTACAATCCCTATGATAACCTAGAAATTTAAGTCTCTGGTTTGGTGTCTGGAATAAATAACCACAAGATCAGGAAACTGGGTTAGTCCAAAGAAACCACTTTCCTCATTTGAATCAGCCCCCTAAAATCCAGTGTTTTACTGCAAACCAAAAAGAAATGCCAACTTTTAAAATATCAAATGCATTTATTTTGTATAACTCTAAAAAAAAAAAGAGAGAGAGAGAGAAACAAGAAAGTAGCCCTCTCTTAGAGAATACAGAAATGTAAACTGCAATTTGAGTCTTTAAGAATGAAGAGTGAGGAAATAAAGATCATTCCTCCATATTGAATGTCTGTTTTTAGACATTCAATTGTTTCTTAGATTAAAATCATCCAAGCTCTCTCCCTCCCTCCCTCAGAAGATCAGAGTAAAACTTTCCTTTTTCCTTCAACTCTTTTCTTTATTCAGTATACCTATGTTGAGTTATTACTCTGTATGAAACCCTGGACTAGTCTAATAGCGTAAGGATGAATGACACCATTGTACAACAGAGGCAATAAGTCAAATAATCAAGGAAGGAACAGAATGCTTTGAGAATGCTGAGGAATGTGCAATTAATTTTGTCTGAGAGGGACTTCACAGAGCAACTAACACATGTCTGAAGACAAAAAAAATTCTTTGGGCCACGCTTTTTCTTCTCCTTGTTTGTAATTTAGGGAGTGAAATCATGTGATACATACAACAGCAAGGCAAAGGACGGTGGAATCGTTTTCTTTTCTAGTGTATTTCCATACCACCAAAATGTCTGACTTCTGTACAGTGGTAGAGACGTTTTTACCCACACTTTTTTCAACTGGACTTTTCCAGGCCAGTGCCTGGAAAGTATGAGTGAAATTGTTGGAGTAATTTCTCTTCCGTGCACATGTGTCTGTGGATGCTGTGGGTTAAAATGCCAGCTGATTAGGCAATGGGAAAGGGAAGTGCTGTGGAGAGTCCTGCAGACCAGAAGGAGAGGGGCTGCATCCTCCAATCTCTCTCAGTGTAAAGGGATAGAAGATTCCAGGTCATAATATAATTCCTGCCTCAAAGTTCACATCAGGGGTCAGAAAAGCTTCACATGTGTTATGTTCTGTAAATGAGAACAGTGTTTCCTCTCGTTTCCCACGCAACTAAGGGACCTGAGCTCAAGTACGAAACTTTATAATTAACAGTCCTACTCAAGAAGGAGAAAATATTTAAAATAATTACTCCAAGAAGAGAGAAAATATCCAAATCCTGAAGGCAAGATGACTCTAATATAGCTTTGAATACAAAACACAATCTGTGAGTTATTTCTTCCTCCTTGTGCACAAGTGCAGGTGCACCTTAGCCACACTGATGCAATCTGGGTGTACATGTGAAATTGCACCTTAGTCACACTGATGCAATCCTGGTGCACATGTGCAGTTGCACATTACTCGCACTGATGCAATCTTGGTGCGATTGTGCAGTTGCACCTTAGTCACACTGATGCGATCCTAGTATACATGTGAAATTGCACCTTAGTCACACTGATGCAGTCCTGGTGCACTTGTGCAGCTGCACATTACTCACACTGATGCGATCCTGGTGCACACGTACAGTTGCGCATTAGTCACACTGTGCAATCCTGGTGTACATGTACAGTTGTGCATTAGTCATACTGCAATTCCTGGTGCACATGAGCAGTTGTACATTAGTCACACTGATGCGATCCTGGTACACATGTACAATTGCATATTACTCACACTGGTGCAGTCCTGGTGCACATGTACAGTTGTGCATTAGTCACACTGATGCAGTCCTGGTGCACATGTACGGTTGCGCCTTAGTCACACTGATGCAGTCCTGGTGCACATGTACGGTTGCGCATTAGTCACAATGATGCAGTCCTGGTGCACATGTATGGTTGTGCATTAGTCACACTGATGCAGTCCTGGTGCACATGTATAGTTGCACATTAGTCATGCTGATACAGTCCTCATGCACATGTACAGTTGTACATTAGTCACACTGATGCAATCCTGGTGCACGTGTGCAGTTGTGCATTAGTCACACTGATACAATCCTGGTGCACATGTGCAGTTGCACATTAGTCACACTGATTCAATGAGAAATCCATAGTCTTCACCTCATGAGGCTATAATTGTAGAATTGTCCCGTGTCTGGTATTTAGAAGTGTCTTCAGTGGCTGATGCACTGCATTCCAGGTCCTGACTGTGCTCGTAGTACTTTGTTTGTTTGCATATCTTTTATAGCTAGATGTCTTCCTCTATCCCACCACACTCTTTGGTGCCCACCAAATTCCAGCCTCTGTGACTTCCTTTCTATATCTCACAGGAGAACCCACCAAGTTCATTCTATCCTAATTTGCAATTCCATTCTTTTTTTTTTTTTTAATGGAATCTCACTCTTGTCACCCAGGCTGGAATGCAGTGGCACAACCTCAGCTCACCTCAATCTCTGCCTCCCAGGTTCAGGTGATTCTCCTGCCTCAGCCTCCTGAGTAGCTGAGACTACAGGTGCATACCACCACACCCGGGTAATTTTTGTATTTTTGGTAGAGATGGGGTTTCACCATGTTGGCCATGCTGGTCTCGAACTCCTGAACTCAGATGGTCTACCCTCCTTGGCCTCCCAGAGTGCTGGGATTATAGGCATGAGCCACCACACCCAGTCAGGAGCAGAGATTCTCAAGTGTTTTGGTCCAGGATCACTTACATGCTTAAAAATACTAAAGACCCAAAAAGCTTTTTTGTTTGTGTTTTATTATGTTTTGTTTGCCACATTGGAAATGAAAACTGAGAACTTGTTAAGATATCTATTTACTAATACTAAAAAAGAAACAAGCCCACATATTTCTAGAAAAATAATTTTACTACTTTTTCCACTAATTTTTGTTTGTTTGTTTTGGAACTGTTTTGCGTTTTTACAGATCTTTTTACTGCCTAACTTACTAGAAGACAGCTGAATTCTCATATCTGCTTCAACTTTCCATCTGTTGTGATATCACACGTCATGTAGCCCCTGGAAAAGTTCACTGTACTCTCATGAGAGAATGAAAGTTTAAAAATGTAATAATGTTTCAGTGTTTGTATGAGGTCCAACCTTGTGGACCTCCTAAAGGGGTCTCATCTCAGGAACCCCAGGGGTCCTTAGACCACACTTGGAGAACTACTATCCAGATCATTTCCCAAATTTTTACATTGGCTCAGTATGTGAGAAAAGACCCACCCAAAGCCTACTATCACAAAATGTCATAATTATGTCAACTAAGGGAAAACTCTAAAAGCTTTCAGAATGGGTTGGGGATCAGAATGATATTGGAATCTTTGGAATCTATAAAGCAGCAGATAGCTCCCTGAATACTCAGAGAAAATTACTTTCAACCAAGAATTTTATATCTACTGACGTTATTAGCAAAGTGTGAAGGGAGAACATTTTTGAAATGAGAAGAGTCTCAGAAAGCATACCTCCTGACTTTTTCTCAGAAAGCTATTGCTTGATTTTGTAATCTCCTAAAGGAGGGAATACATTGGAAATAGTATCTAAGAAGCAAGGCATTCAATACAGGAGACCAGCAAAGGTCGTCATTAGGATTATAATGAAGAAAGAACCAGCAGGCCTGGAGAGCAGCCTGTCCAGGTTGGAGCAGAGGTCACCAAGAAAAAAATGCAAACAATAGAATATCTGAAGTTTGAACACAGTGAGACAAGATTTATATTTCTGCCACACAATTTAAGAATAAATTAATGGTGTTGACCTTGAAAAACGGAAAAAAAAGAGAAAGTTTTAACTCCAGGGAAAACGTGGTTCTCTAAGAAAGGAAATGAAATCATCGTATACTCTAAAGCTAACAGGGAATAATATCTACATAGTCTTAAAGATGTAAATTCTGGCATTTAATCTAATCAAATTGCATAACAGAACTAGTTGAGAAGCTGGGTACAGCAGCTTACACTATCCAGCACTTCAGGAAAATCATTTGAGCCCACGAGTTTGAGACCTGCCTGATTGACAGAGTGAGACCCTGTCTTTAAAATTTAAACAAAAAAAAAGACCTTAGAACTAGTTGAGAAGGCAGAAGGGTAAGTTTAAGTTTGGGGAAACTGAGAAGTAAATAATATCTAAAAATAAAAGCTAATGAAAACTTATATTCAGCGTGTTTAAAAACATGGACTTTCTTAGAGCAGAAGCAGCCTAAAGAATCAAAAATGCTTCTGGGCAGTGCCCATTGAGAATGAGAAGCATAAAACAAGAAACTGCTTGTTTTTATCATAATTCCTGTGAACTACTGTACTTTTATTAAATATACAACATGGCTCATTAAAATAAACACTTAACATAGTAAAGTATATATTAATATAACTTATGTGGAGTGCAATTTGAAAATGTGTTAACGTTTACACTGAGAATGTTCTTTGGCCCATCAATTCCATATATAGAATTTTATCCAACAGTGTGAGAGTCATTGAATTAACTATGGTACAGTCAAACAATGAAGTATTATGCTGTTACTTAAAAAATGATACTGCCAGTAAAAAAATAACAGTGGAGTTGCATTTGAGGAAAGATACTTCCTCCCCAGCATATCTCCCCTTTAAAGCACTCTCTCTATTATAATTTGTCAGTGTGATTTTTTTTTTTTTTTTTGAGATGGAGTCCCGCTCTGTCGCCCAGGCTGGAATGCAGTGGTGCAGTCTTGGCTCACTGCAACCTCTGACTCCCAGGTTTAAGGAGTTCTCTTATCTCAGCTTCCCAAGTAGCTGGGATTACAGGTGACTACCCCAACACCCAGCTAATTTTTTTGTATTTTTAGTAGAGATGGGGGTTTCCTCATGTTGGCCAGGCTGGTCTCAAACTCCTGACCTCAGGTGATCCGCCTGCCTAGGCCTCCCAAAGTGCCGGGATTACCAGTGTGAGCCACCGTGTCTGGGCTGTCAGTGTGAAAGTTTATTGAATGCCTGACTCTTCCAGTGGATGGGAAGCTCCATAATACCAGAGCCACAGGGTCTCCAACCCCCAAGTCACAGAGCAATACCAGTCTGTGAGCTGTCAGAAACTGGGCTGTGCAGGAGGAGGTGAGCAGCAAGCGAAGCTGAGCCCTACGCCCTGTCAAATCAGTGGCAGCATGAGATTCTCATAGGAGCGTGAACCCTATTGTGAACTGTGCATGCGCAGGATCTAGGTTTATGAGACTCTAACTATAAGTGTAATGTGCTTGAATCATCCAAAACCATCCCCACAATCCAGTCTGTGGAAAAGTCGTCTTCCACAAAACCGGTCCCTGGTGCCAAAAAGATTGGGGACCCCGGACAGCCCATATCTCACTTCACTCACTCATGTGTTCCTAATCCTTTACACTGTGCCTGGTACCCAGGCAGCTATTTGATGTCTAAATGAGCATGGATGAGCATTCATGTAGATGATGACAAGTGTCTGCAAAACTGAAATTATAGGCAAGGCTTAACTCTGGTGGGAGAGCTATGGGTTCAACCTGTGTTTAATCTGCCGCTCCACCATGACCCTGGGTATGTCCCTTACCTAAGTCTGGGATACAATGACAGCAGGTCCTCAGTTATCCAATTATATGATTCCTTGTAAATGCCATGGAAATGTTTAAACTTTTAAATTGTACAAAATGTACTCATCCAGAAGACTATAATCTAATACTTCCTGGCTGTTATTTTTTTTTATTAGTGAACTTCTGCAAGATTTGGAAAACTGTGAAAATGATCCTGTGGCCATAGCAGAGTGTTTTGTGTCCAAGGTAAGCAGGGTTCATTTTTTTGGGCCAACTGAGACAGGTACAGAATACAGAATTTTTCATTTTAAAGTTAAAATGACTTATTGGTTTCATATCAGATGGAGTTAGCCACTGATGTTTCTCTGGTCTGTTTGTTTCAGTAGCAAAAATGTATTGTTCCTGGAGAGAGGGAGACACTAACCTGTAGTTGTTTTAGAACTTAAACAGTAACTGAATAATGTTACTCTCTGCTAGGAAAAACTTAGAGCTTGGGGTGGGGAGAGTCTGGAGTAGAAGAATGTTAGACAAATAGGCCAGGCACAATGGCTCATGCCTGGAATCCTAGCACTTTGGGAGGCTGAGGCAAGTGGTTCACCTGAGGTCAGGAGTTCGAGACCAGCCTGGCCAGCATGGTGAAAAATTAGCCAGGCATGATGGCATGCCTGTAATCCCAGCTTCTTAGTAGGCTGAGGCAGGAGAATCACTTGAGCCTGGGAGGCAGAGATTACAGTGGGAGCCGAGGTAGTGCCATTGCACTCCAGCCTAGGTGACAAGAGCAAGACTCTGTCTACAAAAAAAAAAAAAAAAAAATTCAAGAGAATCTAGATATTTTATGTATCATATATGTGGCTCTAGCCTAGTGTCTATCATTATCTTTAATGTAGATAATTATCTTTTGAAGGATAGAAGCAGGATTGATCACCTACATTTTAAAAATGTACTCTTTTACAGTTTTCTTAAGCTGCATCAATGGTACAGAAAAATACAAGGAAAGGATTTGACTTTCAAAGCTTAAATGACCGTGAGCTCATGCTCCAAACTCGAATAGGAGATGGAATTCTGAAACATACCCAACGAACCTTTCCTACATTACTTTCTCAGTATGCTACCTAGTATATATAGATTCCAGTCTTGTTTAAATTCCCTTAAACATTCAACAGCTTTTGTTTGGAAAGCCTTTAGCAAAATTGTTTTGCAGCAAACCTTCATGTGGTTTCTGCAGTTGTAGTTTGAAGAAGGTTTAAGAAAAGTTCGTGACGACGCTTTGAGACTCACTGGGAATTAGCACTTCATTTTGAGCCCCAGAGTCTGGTGTGAACTGGGAGAGGTCGTTCCAGTCTGACCTGGCTCTGGACTTTTCCACAGAGTCATTTCTGATGGCGGCAGATCCATCCAGATGGCTTCCAAACACAACACCCTGGGTTTTATTGGAGTGAAATTCCTTAAAGGCAATCCGTGGGCTCATATATAAAACTCTCCTGATTTTGTGTGTATATGTTCACATGTAAAATGTGCACACACATTTACACATGTGTAAGTGTACACATACAATCCTTTTCACAAGTTGCCTGTGTCAAAATTGGGCAGGGATTTGAAAAAAAAGAAGAAAAATGAAAGAAAGAGAAATGGGTAAAAAGATATGCTGAGTATTTCAAATGAGATATGTTAAAATAACCACAGCACATAAACAACGTAGAAGCTTTCGGAAACGCTTGGGCTTTTTCTGGTAACTGTAATCACAAGTTGATTAAAGATGTTCCAGCGTATGCTTAGCTCTCGCTTAATTATTCACATAAAAGTTTGTTTATGTGCCATGTTGCCAACTCCCAAATCTTCCTTTTCATTGTAATATTGCCAAGTTTAATTAGAAGACTGACTTAAGCACTCGCACTTTCGCATGGAGGCGGGATGGTGAGGGAGTGCTGGGCCAGGCACCGCCCGCCTTTCACTCAGCGCCCTGACATTTACAAGATGTTATGTCTTCTGAAACACAACCCACTGCTCAACTCTAAGGAGGAATGGAAAATTGCTTTAATTGGGAGGCCATTAATGAAAAAGGTGAAGCTGGCGGTTGACTTCTGCTTTTATCTGAACCACTGGGGCTCGCACAGAGATTCATCTTTGACCTTGCTTACTGTCATGCTATGTGTAGGTTACCGAAGTCCTTATCGGCAAATGGAGAGCATGGTTGCTTTTTACCTGGTGCTCATGGAAGAACGAACCCATGGTTCTCTCGAAGGACAGAAATTACAGTTTCCTACTGGGCAGGCCAAACCTCCCAGTAAATATTTATCTGTTTTAGGTCTCTGGAAACACCTAGAATGGCCCACTTTGCTGCCTTTACCTCCACCCTCACATCCATCCCTCATCTTGACCGGCAGCAAAGCTGACACAGGGCAACGTTTAGGAGGGAGACAAAGTCTGTCTTTAGAGCCTCAACCTTCTCTTAGTTGCCTCCTCTCCCTCACTGTCTGGCTGCCTCTCTGTTGGTGCCTTCTTCTTTTAGCAGGGAGTTAGCATGTGTGTGCACACACACACATGTGCACACGAGCACACACACACATGCACACACACGTGCGCATGCACGCACACGCACACACAAGCATGCACATGTGCCATCCACTGACTGAAATTATCCTCAAGGAAGTGTGGATATTGGATAGTCATAGTCATATCATTAGAGTGAATTTAAGTCAAAGTTACCTTACCCATATGCTATTTACATATTAAGTCTTTCTTGTAGTGTCCAGTAGAGACAGGGTTTCACCATCTTGGCCAGGCTGGTCTTGAACTCCTGACTTCGTGATCCACCTGCCTCAGCCTCCCAAAGTGCTGGGATTACAGGTGTGAGCCATTGTGGCTGACCAGGAAATCTTTACTTATAATTTGTATATATTTGTAAAACATATTTCCCTAAATCCTTCAGTGGATTTGGGGTGGCATATTTAATAACTAATGGTATATAAGGATTTAACTAACTAGGAGCTGTTGATTTTTGTGTGAAATCATCATTTGTAAGGTCCACAGAGCTTTCCACACCTAAAGGCAAACTTGCATTTAATTCCAGTTAAGGATATATAGCTGATTTAAATCAAAACCTTCCAATTTAAAATAGGGATAGAGCCATGATGTCACAAAATGCACAGAAATTCAATTGTGCAGAAGTCACGAGGTCTTATGATAGCTGGGTATGAGTAGGTCAACTGTATTATGCAATGTAAACCTGATTTCATTGCAACTATTGTTTTCTAATTTGGTATTTCAAATGATCCTACAGGTCCCAAAATGCAAGAAAAGCCAACTTGATACTGTTCAATTCCAGGTTGAGTATAGCAAGAGGCAGGAAAGAAAAAGCAAGAAACTCAGAAAGTGTGAGTCAATCAGAGAAAAGTCCCCATTTGGTACATTAACTCACTCACAGACCTTGGGCAAGTCCCTCTGCCATTTTCATCCATGGAGTCAGGGCTGGCTTCAGGAACCAATAAGTGAACTCAGATGCACAAAGCGGGGGCCCAGGTGGAGGCTATAGCAATCGAGGTGTTTGCCTGGTCCCCTGTGGATGCTCACTGCCATGGGAAACTGCAGGTCCAGGGCTGGTGGGTCTTACATTTTTCTGGAGAAGCTAGAAATTGAAATGTTTATATCTTTCAACTTTTAAAAGTTGGCAACTAATTTAGCCTTTTTTAAATACCATGCTTGAAAATGTGGTAAAGTGCTGGAAATGTTGGCAAGGCCATGGGGAAACAGACACTCTCACAACTGTAAGAAAACAAAATGGCCCAGACCCTATGGAGAGGAAGTGGGCTATGCGTCTAGCATCCAAATTTACCCTTTCACCCACCAGTCCTACATCGAGAAATCTGTTCCAAGGATACACCGATAGAAATTCATGTCAGCATAATACTGTTCTTCGCAGTAATGTTTGTCACTGCAGTAGACTAGAAACAGCCCAAATGTCCCTAAACAATAAGCTGGTTGAATCAACTGTAGTATATCTACATAATGAAGTACTGTGAAGCAGTAGCAGTAAAGAATATCTCAGCCAGGCGTGGTGGCTCATGCCTTTAATCGCAAAACTTTGGGGGGCCGAGGTGGGCAGATCACCTGAGGTTGGGAGTTCAAGACCAGCCTGGCCAACATGATGAAACCCCATCTCTACTAAAAATACAAAAAATTAACCAGGTGTGGTGGCAGGCACCAGTATTCCCAGCTGCTAGGGAGGCTGAGGCAGGAGAATCACTTGAACTCAAGAGGCAAAGGTTGCAGTGAGCCGAGATCACACCACTGCACTCCAAACCTGGACGACAGAATGAGACTCCATCTCAAAAAAAAAAACAACTATACACTCCTTAGGGGAGGCAGTGGATAAAAGTCGTTCCCAAAGTGTGGTCCTGGATCTGCTACAGCAACGTCACTTGGGAATTCTTTGGAAATGCAGTTTCCTAGGCCCTACTCCAAGACCACTACATCAGAAACCCAACAATCTCTGTTTTAACAGGCCCTCCAGGTAATTCTGGTACTCAAGTTTGAGGATCACTGGTATAACATGATTTGTTTATCAAGGAGAGAAAAACCTGTCAGATTAAAAATTGGCTACCAAGGGACGAATGGAAGGAACAGACTAGAAGGGAAAGAATAGAGGTTAGGCTTCTTTGGAGCTGGGAGCTGTGGCTCACACCTGCAATCTCAGCACTTTGGAAGACCAAGGTGGGTGATCACTTGAAGACAGGAGTTTGAGATCAGCCTGCCAAACATGACAAAACCCCATCCCTACTTAAAAAAAAAAAAAATTAACTGGGCCATAGTGGAACACGCCTGAGGAAGCTGAGCCATGAGATTCGTTTGAACCCAGGAAGCATAGGTTGCAATGAGCTGAGATGGCACCACTGTATTCCAGCCTAGGTGCCAGAGTGAGAATCTTTCTCAAAAAAAAAAAAAAAAAAAAAAGATGTTAGGCTTCTTGGAATATGAATTTCTTTATAGAGTTGACTTTGAAGCCATATAATATTTTACATAATTATAGAACAAAATGAAGGTTTAGAAAAGTAGCCTCCAAAAATTGAAAGCAAAATTAAACTGTATTCAGTGGATGGCAGAACCATACAAAAGGAATTTCCGTTGATTTGAAAATATGCTTTAGATGAAATAGAGCAAATACATCTTTAACTCTTTTAGTAATGATACTATTTATGGTGGTGTTGCTATTGTTATTCTCAAATTATTGAGTGTGTTGTGGGATAAAGCAAAGAAGTATTTATGTTAGCATCACTGAGAAATGGAATTGGTAGGAGAAAGAAAACACAGACAAAAGAATAAGTGTAGCTAATCAAAAGTGCTGTAGTCCTGTATCTGAATCATTAATATAAGTGTTGGTATGAACTAAGGTTATATTTTATCCTTTAAAAAAAAACACCACTTACTAGCCTGGCCAACATGGTGAAACCCCTTCCCTACTAAAAATACAAAAATTAGCTGGGCATTGTGGCGTATGCTTGTAGTCCCAGCTACTTGGGAGGCTGAGGTGGGAGGATCACTTGAGCCCAGGAGGTTGAGGCTGAAGTGAACCATGACCACACCACTGGACTCCAGCCTGGGTGTCAGAGCAAGACCCTATCTTGAAATAAAAAAGGAAAGAATTAAGCATTTATTCTGTCTTTCCCATAAAAACCATAAACTGCAGAGTAACCAAGAGTTAATATAAAGAGGTTGTCTTTTTTTAGACAGATTCTAGCTAATAAAAGCTAATAAATAAGGAATAAAGTATTAGAAATACCACCATCTTTCAACCCCTAACAAATAGATCTAGCCAATAAATACCAGTGGCTGTTAGCATCACAGAAGACAGACAATCAGAATTTATGTCCACTACAATTCCCGATTCTTTTAGACTTCCATTAGAGGAAGCACAATACAACCGCTAGTGCATTGTGCCAAATTATGGAACCTAAATCTGAGCAAGCCTCTATTAAACCAGTACAAGTATAAGGGACAGAGCGTATTAAATAAAACCAGGCCGGGCGCGGTGGCTCACGCCTGTAATCCCAGCACTTTGGGAGGCTGAGGTTGGTGGATCACTTGAGGTCAGGAGTTCAAAACCAGCCTAGCCAACATGGTGAAACCCCATCTCCACTATAAATGCAAAAACTTAGCCCGA
This sequence comes from Cheracebus regulus, assembly GCA_963574635.1. Lineage (NCBI taxonomy): Eukaryota > Metazoa > Chordata > Mammalia > Primates > Pitheciidae > Cheracebus > Cheracebus regulus. The sequence goes on along the minus strand of CAUYQU010070987.1, from coordinate 67,244 downwards.
TGTGGTAACACATGCCTGTAATCCCTGCTACTTGAGAGGGTAAAGCAGGAGAATCACTTGAACCTGGGAGGCGGAGGTTGCAGTGAGCCACAGTCGTGCTACTACACTCCAGCCTGGGCAACAGAGCGACACTCCATCTCAAAAAAAATAAAAAGGAAACTGTAAGGATGTCATCAGTAATCCTGAGACTGGGCTTTGCAACATAACAGTATGGTTTCTTCAACTAACTTGCAAAAGGAAGAAAAATAGGGGAGAACTTAAAGATCAGAATAGACTAAAGAGGTATCAGGCACTTGATCTGTGTGATTTTCATTTGCAAAACAAGCAAAATATTTTTAAAAAAGAGAAAAAAGGAAATATGGATAGTGACTGGCAAAACTTCATGATGTTATGGAATTATTTAAGTGTAACAATGGTGTTATGTTTAAAGTCCTTATTTTAGTCTGGGCACGGTGGCTCACGCCTATAATCCCAACACTTTGGGAGGCCAAGGTGGGTGGATCACTTCAGGCCAGGGGTTGGACACCAGCCTGGCCAACATGGCAAAACTCTGTCTCTACTAAAAATATAAAAAATTAGCTGGGAGTGGTGGCACACGCCTGCAGTCCCAGCTACTCAGGAGGCTGAGGCAGGAGAATTGCTTGAACCTGGGAGGTGGAGGTTGCAGTGAGCCGAGATCGTGCCACCGCATTCCAGCCTGGCGACAGAGTGAGACTGTCTCAAAAAAAATAAAAAGTAAGTCCTTATTTTAGAGATACACGTTAAAATATTTAGACGCTAAATGATGTCTAGAATTTACTTCAGAGTGATGGGGAAACGGAGGCGCTGGTGGTATAGAGAGGAAGACTTAATGATTATTGAGGTTGGATAATAGGAACTTGGGAATTCATTATACTGTCCTCTCCACTTTTATATATGCTTGAAACTTCCCATTAGAAAAAAAGTTTAACCTAATTCCAGTTGAGGTTAACAGGAAGGATTCAAAGTAGAGATTTTAGAATTTAAAAAAATTAAAGCTACCAGAATAATAGGCACTAACGTAGAGTCACTTGTAAATCCAGCATTAAATGGTCTAAAAAGTAAAATAAAATAAAAGTTAAAAAAAATTAGAATGCAAAATCCACCAGAATAATCTGTAGCTCTTTTTCAAAATCTAATTTCAAGGCCAGGCATAGCGGCTCATGCCTATAATCCCAGCACTTTAAGAGGCTGAAGTGGACAGATAACTTGAGACCAAGAGTTAAGAGACGAGCCTGGCCAACATAGCGAAACCCCATCTCTGTTAAAAATACAAAAAATTAGCTGGGTGTGGTGGTGTGTGCCTGTAATCCCAGCTGCTGAGGAGGCTGAGGCACAAGAATCACTTGAACGAAGGAGGCGGAGGCTACAGTGAGCAGAGATCATGCCACTGCACTCCAGCCTGCACTCCAGACAGAGTCTCAAAAATAAAAAAGTAATTTCATTTTAGATTTTAGATTGTACAAGAGCTAGTTTTCCTTGGCCTTGAATTAGTTATTCTGACAGTCTTACCATCAAAAGTTCCATCCACTTCCCTACCTGTCTACATACCTCTTTTCTTTGGCAGTCTAGGAAAAAATTGTGAAAGATATTGAAATCCACCAAAGCTGGGCACTGTGGCTCACGCCTGCAATCCCAGCACTTTGGGAGGCTGAGGTGGGTGGATGACCTGAGGTCAGGAGTTTGAGACCAGCCTGACCAACATGGAGAAACCCCATCTCTACTAAAAATACAAAATTAGCCAGGCGTGGTGGTTCATGCCTGTAATCTCGGCTACTTGGGAAGCTGTGGCAAGAGAATCGCTTGAACCCAGGAGGTGGAGGTTGCAGTGAACCAAGATTGCACCACTGCACTCCAGCCTGGGCAACAAGAGTGAAACTCTGTCTCAAAAAAAAAAAAAAAAAAAAAAAAACTCAAGGCCTGAATGCTATTTCTTTTTATTGTTTTCAAATGAATGTTTATGTCTGTGCTTTGTTGCCTATAAAAATTTCTTTTCTTTGCTTGCAGAGTGAAGAGTTCCACATTTATACCCAGTATTGCACTAACTATCCAAGGTATGGATCAAGAATGGGCCAGGAGTACTTTTGTTCACTTTCACATTGTTTCAAGTCAGCTGGAGCAGTGCAGGTGGTTGTTAGGCGTTCTGTGCCTGGTCTTGTGCTGAATACTATGGGAAGAATGCAAAACGTGCTGAGAACAGATTACAGGGGCACCCAGATATGGGTCCATCTGGACTTTGGGGCTGCCTGAAGAGCCAGTGTGGGGAAAATTCTAAAAGTGTATGGAAGAAACCAAAAAGAGGACTAGGTATCTCCAAAAGGAAGCTAAGCCAGCTGTGCAAAAGGCTGCAGAGCTTGTCTGCTAACCCTTTTCTGTGTGTGTCATGTTTTTAAGAATTTAGGAAACGTTGCTAATGAGTTTCTGTAATCTAGGTGGGGAGAAAACAGGTGCTGTTTTTGCCAAATTTGTTTTAGGAGAACTGTAAGTTGAATGGAGTTCAGAGAAAGGACAGATCGCCACAGCCTTGATGAGAAGACGGGCAGCGGTGTCTCGCCTGGCTGTTGCTTCATTTCTCCTGACGTCAGAACGCAGTGGCAGAAAGGTGGTATAGGAAGCATCCTCAGACAGTGTATCGACCATTTCAGTAAGGGAGTCGGGCCTAAGATCATGGGCTACAACTGGAAGAATTTCTTTTTTTTTTTCTCCAGAAGACATTTATTGGGCACTTAGTAATTCCTAAGCACTGTGCTAAATGCTCTAAATACAAAATACTACATTTAACTTTTCAAAGCAATCCAGAGACATTGAGGGATTTTTTTTTTTTTAAACCCAGAACACCCATCCCAGTGCCTGGCCCCTCCTAGATTCTTCATAAGTGTGAGTTCATCGTCACCCATGTCACTTCTCCAGTTCATGGATGAAGTCACTGAGGCTGTGATAGGTAAAGTGATTCTATGAGGGGTGCAAGCTGATGAATGGCCCAGCTTGGATTTGAACCAAGGTTTTCTTCTCTGACTTGTAAGACCTCATGCTTACATGAGTATGTTCTTGTAAAAGTTTCTGAAACTTTGTGATTCTCCCCCTGCCTTTTTATTTTCCTCTTTTTTCCACATGATTAGCAGGACTTTGAGATATGGGTTTTTTTCTTTTTTCTTTTTTTTTTTGAGACAGAGTCTCACTCTGCCACCCAGGCTGGAGTTCAGTGGCGTAATCTCAGCTCACTGAAACCTCCCGCTTCCGGTTCCAGCGATTCTCCTACCTTATCCTCCTGAGTAGCTGGGATGATAACGCACCCTGCCAGACTTTGAGTTATGTTAAGGACCAGCCAGGAAGAAGAGAGCTATGGAGATTTTCCATATTCTGTATTCAGTCTTGGTAGACAGGTCCCTGATGACAAAGTGGGTGGTGGGATCTATCTAGAAGAGAAGCCAGTAGGCTGAGTCCTGAGTGTTACTTCCAGAAGGGAAAACAAATGGACTCCCTGTTTCCCACTGTCAGGAGCAACCCTGGAAAGCCTGTGGATTAAACCCTGGAAAGTGTGGATTAAAAGACCCAGGATGTTGCTGCGTGTGGTAGCGTGTACCTGTAGTCCTAGAGCTACTCCAGAAGCTGGGGCAGGAGGATAGCTTGAGCCTATGAGTTTGAGGCTACAGTGAGCTATTATCACACCACTGTACTCCAGCCAGGGCAACAGAGCAAGATCCTGTCTCATAAAGACCCAAGGAGCAGCCAGGTGCAGTGGCTCATGCCTGTAATCCTATCACTTTGGGAGGCCGAGGCAAGCAGATCGCCTGAGGTCAGGAGTTCGAGACCAACCTAGGCAGCATGATGAAACCCTGTCTCTACTAAAAATACAAAAATTAAGTAGGCGTAGTAGCACATGCCTGTCATCTCAGCTACTCAGGACACTGAGGCAGGAGAATTGCTTGAACCTGGGAGGCAGAGGTTGCAGTGCCAAGATCGTGCCACTGCACTTCAGCCTTGGCAACAGACCAAGACTCTGTCTCAAAAAAAAAAAAAAGACCCAAGAAGCCAGAAGTTCAGAGGCTCAACTTACTCATGGCAAATACTTTTCCTTGTGGGACCCATGCTTTCCCCAGATTTCCCTAGAAAAACAAACAAAAACACAAAAAATCCACATGCATATTAGAACATTTATCATACATCTGTATCTGTAGACCCACCCATAGTTAAGTTACATGGTTTCACTTAAGCAGTTTTCTCTCTTAAAGTATTTGTTTCCACTTTAATGCTGAAAACATCGGGAGATTGCAGCATGCCCTGACTAAATCCCATGGTTCTAAACCAAAAACCAGCTTACCTCCCACCCCAATTCAGAGAAATCACAGAATCGGCCCTGAACTTCTCCACAAAACTTCTTCCTCAAGGAAGGAAAAAACATTTAGATTCTGAAGATCAACAAAGTTCTGGACCCAATAATGAGAATCTGAAATGATACAGGAGCTTGTTTGGGGAATTAGGTTTGTATAAATTTCAGTATAAACATATCATTTGAAGAAATAACTTCTTAATTTAAACTTCCAGAATTGCAAATTCAGAAGATTTTGTGATTTACTAAGAAGAGTACAAAATAAAAACAGCTTCTTTATATGCTAGGCTGCTTCAGACCCAGAGAAAGGCAAAATCACTTGTGCTAGGACATTTTTATGAGCCTATCATTCTGGCTGAGCGCGGTGGCTCACACCTGTAATCCCAGCACTTTGGGATGCTGAGGTGGGCGGATCACTATGTCAGGAGTTCAAGACCAGCCTGGCCAATATGGTGAAACCCTGTCTCTACTAAAAATACAAAAATTAGCCATGCATGGTGGCTTATACCTGTAGTCCCAACTACTCAGGGGACTGAGACAGAAGAATCGCTTGAACTTGGGAGGCGGAGGTTGCAGTGAACCGAGGTCACACCACTGCACTCCAGCCTGGGTGACAGAGCAAAACTCAGTCTCCAAAAAAAAAAAAAAAGCCTGTCATTCATAGAGTAGTGTCCCGAACTTGGTGTATGTTGGCAGGAAATAGCAAACAGTATCCCTTGCCTTCAAGCAGTTTCTATTCCTTTGAAGGTCAGATGGAATTAAATGCAGTGGTAGAAAAGCATGTTTTGGAAGATCAAATAAATATAAATTAACAGGAAAAACTCAATAATATGTAATAAAAGCTCAAGGTTAAGGATAATTTTCTGAAGAAAGTTACCTTTTTTTTTCTTTTTTGAGACAGTCTTGCTCTGTCGCCCAGGCTGAAGTGCAATGGCATGATCTCAGCTCACTGCAACGTCTGCCTCTCGGGTTCGAGCAATTCTCCTGTCTCAGCCTCCCAAGTAGCTGGGACTACAAGCACACGCCACCATGCCCAGCTAATTTTTTTATTTTTAGGAGAGATGGGTTTTACCATGTTGGCCAGGCTGGTCTCAAATTTCTGACCTCAAGTGATCCACCCGCCTCGGCCTTCCAAAGTGCTGGAATTACAGGCATGAGCCACCATGCCTGGCGAGAAACTTGTCTTTTTTTTTTTTTTAAACAGAATTGAATCTGACTTTGAAGAAACATGCTAGCAGAGAGGTACTCAAAAGTTGTTCTCAGTGAAGAAGACATGTCTGCTTCTTGTCCATTTGTGTGGTTTTCATATTCATAGAGAAATACTGTGTCTTATATCCAGTCAGTTTCTCTCTGAGACCCGAGGTCTCCTTCCTACACTTAACAAGCCAAGAGTGCAAGGTGTCTCAGCCCATCTGACAATTTTCCTTCCCGCTTTGGATCCAGGGTGGTGATATTAAATGTCTCTGGCACACCTTGACAGTGTCCACTTTCTTCATACCAGTCACGCCCCAGTGATTTTACTGTGAAGAGACACAAGCTCCCACCCTCCGTTCCCTAGGGAGGGGTGCAAATCTGGCCAGGTCCTTGTCCTCAGAAACCTGCCTGTCCCCAAGACTTCCAGGAAACTGGAGCTCAGCGTGCTCCTAATTTGTTGCAGGTTCTTACCCTTGAACAAGAGCTGAAGGCTTCAGGCAGCCAAAGGGCTACAGAGCAGCCAATTCTGGCTCTAAAGAACCTTAGAAACATTAGGCTGGGCGTGGTGGCTCATGCCTGTAATCCAAGCACTTTGGAGGCCAAGGCGGGCAGATCACCTGAGGTCGGGAGTTCAAGCCCAGCCTGACCAACATGGTGAAACCCTATCTTTTTTTTTTTTTTTTTTTTTTTTTTTAAAAAAAAGAACCTTAGAAACCTTCCTAGGAGAGGAGATAGAGAGTTTTGAAATCTCGACTGAAGGGGAAAGTAAATCAGTGTGAACAGATATTTCTCAAAGTAGATTGGCACAAAAGGGATTCTGTGGCTTAATTATGAAGCTTCCATTTCACCTCCTTCCTCACGGTCTCAGGTTGTTGTCTGACTCCATCTGATTTTTTCAGTTAATCCTGGAAACATTACTGACTTTGGAAGAAAAGGGCTGAAATTATTTCTACTTGCTTCCTTCTACACTTTGAGAACAAAGATTTTGATTTACCCATCTGTAACTGCACAAGCCATTAGCTTGCTTTGTGATACGAGCATTGTTTCAGCCATTGCCTTAAGATGTTTCGGGGCTGTGTATGCTCATCACCTCGGGGGGATCTGGGTTGGAGAAGGAATTCTAGCCTACTTTTGGAACACCCTGATCTGAGACACACTCCAGAGGAGCAAGACTCTCTGGCCTTTCCAGGAGCTGTATTACATGTAAGGAGAACCACTTGGAAGTAGAAAGGGAGACCTGTTCAAAGATTCTCACAGGGAAGTTACCGACCGGAAGAGGTCTCTAAGGAAGGCCACCACATAAGGTCACACAGTTTGTGCATCTTATAAAAGTGACCAGCAGAGGGGGTGATAAATGTTCTGACAGGGCTGGATATTCTAGCAAGAAGGAACTCCTTTTTCTTAGTACAAAAGGTGCCTAATCCTTTTAATCTAACCTGTGGAAATGGAATACAGATGTGCTGTGTGAGCACTGCACAAAGATACCCAGATAGAACACAACTAGGGGCCCTGGCACAAGCCTGCATCTCCTAGAAGGAAGGAACTTGTTCCTTAGAAGCCATGAGCCCATGGTGCCACTGCCACTGGGTCTGGTGCCTTTTTCTTTTTTTGAGACGGAGTTTCCCTCTTGTTGCCCGGGCTGGAGTACAGTGGCGCAATCTTGGCTCACTGCAACCTCTGCCTCCTGGGTTCAAGCAATTCTTCTGCCTCAGCCTCCCGAGTAGCTGGGATTACAGGCATGCACCACCACGCCCGGCTAATTTTTTGGATTTTAAGTAGAGACGGGGTTTCTTCATGTTGGTCAGGCTGGTCTCAAATGCCTGACCTCAGGTGATCCTCCGGCCTCAGCCTCCCAAAGTGCTGGGATTACAGACGTGAGCCACTGTGCCTGGACCCAGTGCCTTTTTCTAATTTCCTTTTTCTAATTCATCCTCCCAGAGGAACCTTTCTCCAATTTGCCTAAAGGCATGCTGATCTGGCCACAGCTCTGCAGCTACCCTACTCTTTTTAGGGCATTTACACTTGCAATGACATTTAAAACTTGAATATCCCCATAAAGCATTACAATTTAGATAATAACATGGACTCTTTCTGCAGATCCGTGGCCATGCTCACAGAGTGCATGAGGAACAAGATACTGGCCAAATTCTTCAGGGAACGTCAGGAAACTCTGAAACACTCGCTGCCTCTGGGGTCCTATCTCTTGAAACCAGTTCAGCGGATTCTCAAGTATCATCTCCTTCTGCATGTAAGTTTCTGCCTGGCGTGACCACTTTCCAGGGGATGGGAGTTTTATGTGTATATATTAAGTTTGGGGGAAAATACCAGAAAATGCTGCGGACATATGGAAACATTTCCCACACTCATATTTCACAACTGACTAACCTGCTTTGAGGATTTAGAGATATTTGTATTCTAGACCTGTAGCCCCATTGACAACAGCCAAGAGAAGAGATTAATCTTAGCTCTAATTCTGATGGGGCTTAGGAGTGCCTCGCCCTGGGCACTGACAGTTTCAGGCAGCGAGCTATCATGCAAATGAAAAACAGATTTTGTAATGTTTCCATCAGCCCCAATTCAGTAGGCAATTGAAAGGGAAAGCTATTTGTCATAGATTGGCTTTTGTATGGAGAGCAAAGAGAAAGGGCTGAAAAGGGAGAGGACAGATGAGCCTTGGGATAAGTGGCCTCCAAGCTGAGCTTAGCATCACTGCAGATATCTCCTTTTACATTATTTTCTACCACTTTTACAAAATTCAAGAAAGCTTTAGAAACAAAAGTAATCATAGCTCTTAAATTCTTTCTTCTTCTTCTTCTTTTTTTTTTTTTTTTTTTTTAAGATGTCTTGCTCTGCCGCCCTGGCTAGAGTGCAATGGCACGATCTTGGCTCTCTGCAACCTCCACTTCCCAGGTTCAAGTGATTTTCCTGCCTCAGCCTCCCGAGTAGCTGGGATTACAGGCACCTACTACTGCGCTTGGCTAATTTTTGTATTTTTTTAGTAGAGATGGGGTTTCACCATCTTGGCCAGGCCGGTCTTGAACTCCTGACCTTGTGTTCCACCCGCCTCGGCCTCTCAAAGTGCTGGGATTACAGGCATGAGCCACCACGCCCAGATTTTTTTTTTAAATTTTTTTTTAAGACAGGGTCTGGCTCTGTCGCCCAGGCTGGAATGCAGTGATGTGATCAGAGCTTACTATAACCTCTTCCTCCTGGGCTCAAGCGATCCTCCCACCTCCGCATCCCGAGTAGCTGGGACTCCAGGTGTGCACCACCATGCCCGGCTAATTTTTTTGTATTTTTGGTAGAGATGGAGTTTCAACATGTTGCCCAGGCTGGTCTCGAACTCCTGAGCTCAAGTAATCCTCCTGCCTCAGCCTCTGAAAGTGCTGGGATTACAGGCATGAGCCACCATGCCTAGCCTCAAATTCTTATTTCTTACCCTCCAAAAAAGTTGATTGGAATGGGAAAAAAGGTATTATCATAGGTGATTTTCATTCTGAAGTAGGACTTGCTTACTTTTGTAGCAGAAGAAAGACAGTATGGTGGAGTGGTTAGGAACAGGGCTCTGGGAAAGACTCCCTGGGTCTAAATCCTATAAATTGCCCACATTCGCTGTGGCTCACAGGCACTGATAAAAATAAGCTATTGTGACCGGGTGCGGTGGCTCATGCCTGTAATCCCAGCACTTTGGGGGGCCAAGGAGGGCAGATCACCTGAGGTCAGGAGTTCAAGACCAGCCTGGCCAACATGGTGAAACCCCATCTCTACTAAAAATCCAAAAAAATTAACTGGGCATGGTGGCGGGTGCCTGTAATCCCAGCTACTTACGAGGCTGAGGCAGGAGAATCACTTGAACCCGGGAGATGGAGATTGCGATGAGCCAAGATCGTGCTACTGCACTCCAGCCTGGGCGACAGAGTGAGACTCTGTCTCAAAATAAAATAAAAATAAAAATAAGCTATTGCTTTTATTATTCTTATGATACATTAAAATCTCCTTTTTCACTTTCTCCCTTCTTGGAAAAAAAAAGAAAAAAAAAAAAAGAAAAGAAAATCTCCTTTTTAAAGGAATTTTGATTCAGAGTTCCTCTCTATGTCAAAAGGCCTGCAATTTATAGGTATCTGTTTTTAAATGATTCTAGGTTTCTAACTTGGATAATTATTCCAGATTTGCTTGGTTCATATATATGTAAAATTTCAAGAACTTTGATGGTCCATCTTTACTAGTAATTTCTTAGCTTTGTCTTTGCCTGGGTAGCTCATCATTCTATGAGGTCACATCAGGGACATTATTTTAATTTTTACATTGATGCTAATGACCTCTTAGATTTAGTGGGATTTATTTGCTAAATCAGTGTCCAAATATAATTTTTTTTTTTTTCTGAGACAGAGTCTTGCTCTGTCGCCCTAAATCAGTGTCCAAATATAATTTTTTTTTTTTTCTGAGACAGAGTCTTGCTCTGTCGCCCAGTCTGGAGTGCAGTGGTGCCATCTTGGCTCACTGTAACCTCTGCCTCCCGGGTTCAAGCGATTCTCCTCCCTTAGCCTCTCAAGTAGCTGGGATTACAGGTGCCCACCACCACACCCAGCTAGAATGTGTGTGTGTGTGTGCGTGTGTGTGCGTGTGTGTGTTTGTGTGTTTGTTTTAGTAGAGATGGGGTTTTACCATGTTGGCCAGGCTGATCTTGAACTCCTAATCTCAGGTGATCTGCCCATCTCGGCCTCCCAAAGTGCTGGGGTTACAGCCATGAGCCACCGTGCCCAACCCCAAATAATGCTTTTTGTTGTTGTTCTTGTCGTTGTTGTTGTTTGAGACGGAGTCTCACTCTGTCATCCAGGCTGGAGTGCAGTGGCGTGATCTCAGCTCACCGTCACTGCAACCTCCGCCTCCTTGGTTCAAGCAGTTCTAATGTCTCAGCCTCCCAAGTAGCTGGACTACCAGTGCCTGCCACCACACCCAACTAATTTTTTTATTTTTAGTGGGGACCGTGTTTCACCATGTTGGTCAGGCTGGTCTCGAACTCCTGACCTCGGGTGATCCACCAGCCCTGGCCTGCCAAAGTGCTGGGATTACAGGTGTGAGCCACCAAATAATTCTTAAATAAATAACATTTGTGCGGGATACATCTCTGCTGAATTCTGTTAATATAACGTCTAAGACTAGCGTGTCTCAAAAGTCTCTAAATTGGGCCGGGCGCGGTGGCTCATGCCTGTAATCCTAGCACTTTGGGAGGCCGAGGTGGGTGGATCACCTGAGGTCAGAAGTTCAAGACTCGCCTGGCCATCATGGTGAAACCCCATCTTTAAAAAAAAAAAAAAAAAAAAAGAATTTAAAAAAAAAAAAAAAAGTCTCTAAATTGTCTTCTAGACAGTAAGATGGCCTCCAGTCAAAAGGAAAGTTTAAGATCTCAGTTAGCTAAACATGTGAGACAGCAAGTTAAGATACTTAAGAAAAAGTAATTAATAGGAAAAACAGCCTTTATCTTCCATATTAAGAGCTGGCAATGAAGAAAAAAGGAAGAACAGTAGTTGGATTAATCCAAAACTAACTTCTGGTTGCTTTGAAGTGTTTTCTGTTTTTATAGTTGATTAGATGGTTCCCTCGATGTCATTCACGTCTTTTCAAAGTTATGTTGCCATCCATGAAAATCCCCATAGAAATAGCCTCTATACTTCCCAGTTTGTTTACTGATGAACACACTTATCTCTCAGGCTAAAAGAAGAAATCATTATGTTTTTAAATTTACCATTTAGGACCTTGTTAACAGCCGAGTCCAAGTATGGAAAGAAAATGTAAATTCCTTTGCAGTTTCTAGCTAGATGAAAAACTTGACTACTCAGTAAAGGTAAACAAAGATTTACATTGTTACTATAAAATAATAGGACTAGTCTTCAAGTGGTACCATAACATTGAACCTCCACCCATTAGCTGACTACGTATGATAAATGTCGCAGGAATGATCGAATTGACCACAGTGTTTTCTTACAGTTTTAAGTACTAATATAGGATTACTGTTATTGTTGTTTTTAAGAAGGCAATAGTTTCAATTTAATAAGCACTTATTTACCACCCAGCTCTCTGCTGAGAATCAAAGGAAGTATATACAATAGTCTCTATCCTTAGACTCCTGAGGATCTAGAGACAGATGTCTTATGTGCTCAAAAGAACTAGAACAAAGATCCTGTCCCTCTCTTTTGGGAATGTGGGCCTCCAGTGATAAGGTGATTGCTAATGTAACATACTTCCGACCATCAGAGTACTGAGTGCTAAAACCGTGAGATCTTTCTTGACACTGAGAAGCATTGTCTTTAGTAAACTTCATTTGGCCTTTAAAACCTTGACTACAGGAAAATGTACTTGCTATAGAGATAATTTTTTAAAGATAATTTTCGCTATATTTTTGTTCTGTTAAATATTAAGGTCCTGTATGAAACATTTTGCTTCCTAAATAAATAAAGGAAAAAATAAGCATGCATTTGATCTTGTGAGAGTGAGAACTATATTACTGAGAACTGCATTACCTTGGCCACCAGGAAGCTCAGAACTCCACATATCTATTATAATAACTATAATACCATTTTGAGACTCAGTGGGCTACATTCATGTTGTATTTTATCCTGTTTATCCTGGAATCCTATTCTACTTTTATATTTTCTATCCCTGTTTTATTATTTTTTTCCTTGTCTTACCATTTTGTTGCAGGTATTTCTGGCCTCAGAATTTTAAAGAATGATGGTAGTGTGTAAGAATTTTTTTTTTTTTTTTTTTTTTTTTTGGTCAGAGTCTCACTTTGTCACCCAAGCTGGAGTGCAGTGGCCCGATCTCAGCTCACTGCAACCTCTGTCTCCCGGGTTCAAGTGATTCCCCTGCCTCAGCCTCCCATGTAGCTGGGACTACAGAGGCCCACCACCATACCCGGCTAACTTTTATATTTTTAGGAGAGATGGGGTTTTGCCATTTTGGCCAGGCTGGTCTCAAACTCTGGACCTCAGGTGATCCACCCACCTCAGCCTCCCAAAGTGCTGGGATTACAGGTGTGAGCCCCTGCACCCAGCCAGTAGTGTATAAATAAATAAGCAAAAATAAAATATAAGGAACTAATCATAGAGGTGCCATTTTTTTCACTGGCTGTATGAAAAAAATTGAAAAAAAAAAAAAACAAAAAACCTCATTCTTTTTTGTTTAAGGAAATAGAAAACCACCTTGATAAGGACACAGAAGGCTATGATGTGGTGCTTGATGCTATAGACACAATGCAGCGAGTTGCCTGGCACATTAATGACATGAAGCGGAAACACGAGCATGCGGTCCGGTTACAGGTGAGCCCGCGAGGTTCGCAGGTATACTGACTCCGTGTTTCCCCGTAAAATATGAAGGCCGCTCAGGTACTGCACTACATTCACGGCCTTCAGCGTAGTTTTCCCTGAAAGTAGTTCAGGATACCAGTAATACCAATCATTGTCTAGTATGGCTATTTAAGAGAAAGTGACATAACTTTTAAACTGATTGATTGCTTATAGCCCCTTTGATGATCTAAATTAAAATTTGGAGTCTCCTACTTCTATTAATTGCAAAGTTAGTAATTCTTTTTTTTTTTTAATTTTTTTTCAAAGACGGGGTTTCACCATGTTGATCAGTCTGGTCTTGAACTCCTGACCTCAGGTGATCCGCCCGCCTTGGCCTCCAAAGTGCTTGGATTACAGGCGTGAGCCACCACGCCCTGCCAAAAAAAAAGTGCTTGTTGAAAGCAACTTTCCCTAAACTATGTGAAGACTTTTTAAGCCTTTATTCCTCTGCTACTAGTTCCTGCAAAACCATGAGGTGATGCTTGGGTGGTCATAGGCAGGGGTTGCAGAGTAAGAGGGGCCAAGGCTGAACCAGCTCCTTTAGAGTTTAACTTGGGATGGGACCTTCCAGCACATCATTCCAATTTCCTTCTTTTCGGGCAGGAGGGAAGGGGACGAAGTTTCACTCATCATCCAGGCTGGAATGCAGTGGCACAGTCTCAGCTCACTGCAACCTTGGCCTCTGAGGTTCAAGCGATCCTCCTGCCTCAGCCTCCTTAGTAGTTGGGATTACGGGGCACACCACCACACCCAGCTAATTTTGCATTTTTACTAGAGACAAGGTTTCACCAAGTTGGCCAGGCTTGTCTCGAACTCCTAACCTCAGGTTGTCCATCCACCTGGGCCTCCTAAAGTGCTGGGATTACAGGCTTGAGCCACCACGCCCAGCAGTTTCCTCATTTTTAAAATAAGACAGAGAAATTTGCTAAAGGCCTATCCAGCACGAACATTTTAAGCCCTAAATCTTAAGTTTTGACAGATGTTGAGCCAGTGATTATACCCTGGGTACCTCAATAGATGCACTATTTTGTTTTGTTTTTTTTTTTTATTTTGAGACAGAGTCTAGCTCTATCACCAGGCTGGAGTGCAGCGGCGTGATCTCAGTTCACTGCAACCTCCACCTCCCCGGTTCAAGCGATTCCTCTCCCTCACCCTGCTGAGTAGCTGGGACTGCAGGGGGGCGCCACCACGCCCAGCTATGTTTTTGTATTTTAGTGGAGACAGTGTTTCACCATGTTGGCGAGGATGGTCTCGATCTCCTGACCTCGTGATCCGCCCACCTCAACCTCCCAAGGTGCTAGGATTACAGGCATGAGCCACCTCACCTGGCCAGGTGCACTATTAAAAACAAAACAAGAGGCTGTGTGGGCCCAGAGGCCAGTTCCAGGCTCCTGGCTGTCCCTAGAGAGAGACAGAAAAGCCCAAAGTGACTTGACCCTATGCAGACTGGCCTTGCCTAACTCAGGGAAAAAGATACATTATTTGGCTCGTAAGTCAGAACAAACTCCATAGGTTTCAGGTATAGGCAGCCAGAGTGTGGTGTGATGCTATTGACGATCAAAAAGCAGAAGAAGATGACATGCTAATCTTCCAGGCTGCTTTTGTGTTTTGCAACAGCAACAAAAGTTTAATGTGTTTCGCAGACATAATGTCAGAATCTTTTGAATACAGTTGTCCCCCCACCCTCCACCCACCCCCCTGCCCCAGCTCCACAGTTTCACTTTCTGCAATTTAATTTGCCCATGGTCAACCAAGGTGAGAAAATTTCAAATGAGGGCCAGGTGCAATGGTTCACGCCTGTAATTGAGGCAAGCAGATCACCTGAGATTGGGAGTTTGAGACCAGCCTGGCCAACATAGTGAGACCCATCTCTACTAAAAATACAAAAATCAGCCAGGCGTGGTGGCAGATGCCTGTAATCCCAGCTACTTGGGAGGCTGAGGCAGGAGAATCACTTGAACCCAGGAGGCAGAGATTGCGTGAGCCGAGATGGTGTCACTGCACTCCAGCCTGGGCAACAGAGCGAGACTCTATCTCAAAAAAAAAATTAATAAGATCTCATATTTGATAGCACAACAAGGAGATTACAGTCAACAATAATTTATGAAATAACTGAAAGTATAATTGCAATGTTTGTAACACAAAGAAATGATAAATGCTGGAGGTGACAGAGGCCCGTTTACCCTGATGTGTTTATTATGTATTGTATGCCTGTCAGAATATCTCATGTACCCCATCAATATAAACACCTACTGTGTACCCATAAAAATTTAAAATTTGAACAAAAAAGCACTAAAATGGTAAGTTAGGTGCAAAGGTTCATTTCCTTTCCCTAAGTAAGTAAATTTAAATTCAGGAAATTTCTGAGAAAATGACGGGGCTGATTTTATATAGGCTTTAGTTTTGAATTTCTTCTGTGTAGTATGAACTTCAGTATCTGGAAGAAAGTCTTCAACAGCTCTGAAGGTTTTCTTCCCAGAGAAGAGAGGGTGAGAAAAATCAAGAGAAGGGGCCAGGCACGGTGACTTACATCTGTAATCCCAGAACTTTTGGAAGTCCAGTTGGGCAGACCACTTGAGGTCAGGAGCAGAAGACCAGCCTGGCCAACGTGGAGAAACCCTGTCTCTACTAAATATACAAAAAAAAAAAAAAAAAAATCGCCAGGCATGAAGGTGGGCACCTGTAATCCCAGGTACTCAGGTGCTGAGGCACGAGAATCGCCTGAACCAGGGAGGTGGGGGTTACAGTGAGCCGAAATCACACCACTTCCCTCTAGCCTGGATGACAGAGTGAGACTCCGTCTCAAAAAAATAAAAAATAAAAAATCAAGGAAGGAGGCCTACCTGAGAAGGTCCCATACTGGTGGCCCCTGGACCTGGCTTTGAAAAATGTAACAGCTCTTATGAGCCATATCATGGCATGATTAAGGAATGGAAATAAGTAATTAGCAGCTCATCAACTAACACCCCGATTCATTTTTGTTAACCCTTAAGTGGCACCACCTGTAAATGCAGATTTATACCATAGAACATCAGATACCATGTAGATTGTTAGACCCCATCAGGGATGATTTGTCACCATTCTTCAGACTCAACAGATGAGCCACCAAGCCCTTGGTGCCTGGCGTCTGCTTCCTGTTAAGTGCTATGGCCCCATTCCCTTTCTCAGGAGATACAGAGTTTGCTCACTAACTGGAAGGGTCCAGACCTGACCAGCTACGGGGAACTGGTGCTTGAGGGAACCTTCCGCCTCCAGCGAGCCAAGAACGAGCGGACTCTCTTCCTCTTCGACAAGCTGCTGCTCATCACAAAGAAGAGAGATGACACGTTTACGTACAAAGCTCACATCCTGGTAGGTCTGCACGCTGGCCACGGGCAGGGACTCAGATCCCCAGTTCCGTTCCCTCCCGAGCATGCCTCACCCTGTCTGCTCTCTCTGCTCCAGTGTGGCAACCTCATGCTCGTGGAGGTGATTCCAAAGGAGCCACTCAGCTTCAGTGTCTTCCACTACAAGAATCCCAAGCTGCAGCACACAGTCCAGGTAATGGCAGGCCCAGGCCTCCCCACAAGCCCCTTTGTGAACAATGAGTGCCATGTACCAGGTGGCTTTTTGAGAGCCTTCTGGCCACTTGATCAATTCCCATCTCATCAGAGGATACTGTGGATGGTGGAATCAAGTCGTCTGACTGTCCACATCTTATTTTGGCAGGCCAAATCCCAGCAAGACAAACGCCTCTGGGTTCTGCACCTAAAGAGACTGATTCTGGAGAACCATGCAGCCAAGATTCCAGCTAAGGTAGGACACTGAATCAATGCACCGTCAAACAGGAGAGAGACCAAATCCCAGCAAGGCATCCTGATAGGATAAAATATTCAACTTCAAAATAAAGAGGCTGGCATGGTGGCTCATGCCTGTAATCCCAGCACTTTGGGAGACCACAGCAGGTGGATCACTTGAGCCTAGGAGTTCGAGAACACCCTGGCTAACAAAGCGAGACCACTGTCTCTACAAAAAATAGAAAAGTTAGCCCCCAGCCTGGTTGCACGTACATGTAGTCCCAGCTACTCTGGGAGGCTGAAGTGGGAGGATCACTTGGGTCCAGGAGGCGGAGGTTGCAGTGAGCTGAGATTGCATCACTGCACTCCAGCCTGGGTGACACAGCAAGACCCTGCCTGGAAAAAAAAGGAAA
This sequence comes from Cheracebus regulus, assembly GCA_963574635.1. Lineage (NCBI taxonomy): Eukaryota > Metazoa > Chordata > Mammalia > Primates > Pitheciidae > Cheracebus > Cheracebus regulus. Next base: position 50,167 of record CAUYQU010070987.1, on the reverse strand, counting down.
AGAAAATGGAGAGAGAGTATATGTAGGAACCACATCTCAAAAACTAGCCATTAGCATCAAAAAGATTCACATGGGGCCAGATGTAGTGGCTCACACCTGTAATCCTAGCACTTTGGGAGGCCAAGGCAGGCAGATCACCTGAAGTCCAGAGTTCAGGGCCAGCCTGGGCAGCATGGTGAATCCTCATCTCTACTAAAAATGCAAAACTTAAACCAGGCACGGTAGCTCATGCCTGTAATCCCAGCATTTTGGGAGGCTGAGGCGGGCAGATCACCTGAGGTCAGGAGTTTGAGAACAGCCTGACCAACATGGAGAAACCCTGTCTCTACTACCAGGCGTGATGACACATACCTGTATTCTCAGCTACTCTGGAGGCTGAGGCAGGAGAATCACTTGATCCTGGGAGGCGGAGGTTGCAGTGAGCTGAGATGGTGCCATTGCACTCCAGCCTAGGAAACAAGTAAAACTCTGTCTCAAAAAATATATATATGTACAAAAATTAGCTAGGTGTGGTGGCATGCACCTATAGTCCCAGCTACTCAGGAGGCTGAGGCAGCAGAATCGCCTGAACCCAGGAGGCGGAGGTTACAGTGAGCCAAGATTGCACCATTGCACTCCAGCCTGGGTGACAGGATGAAACCCCATCTCAAGAAAAAAAAGGCCTGGCGTGGTGGTGGTTCACACCTGTAATCCCAGCACTTTGGGACCATCACCTAAGGTCAGGAGTTTGAAACCAGCCTGACCAATATGGTGAAATCCCATCTCTACTAAAAAATACAACAATTAGCCATGCATAGTGACATACACCTGTAGTCCTAGCTACTCAGGAGGCTGAGATAGGAGAATTGCTTGAGCCCAGGAGGTACAGGTTGCAGTGAGTCAAGATCACACCACTGCACTCTAGCCTGGGCGACAGAGCGAGACTCCATCTCAAAAGAAAAGAAAAGAAAAGATATACATGAGCAGACTCCGTGGAGGTGGTGGTGTTTTTCCTTTTGGGGCTTAAAAGAAGATGGAGTTATGAGAATTATTCAAAGGTGCATGAAGCACCTCTGTGTGTAAAGCTGGGTCCCATGCAGGTGCTTGGGAGACAAGATACAGATTTGGCCAAGAAGGAATCTGTAGATGGGGAGCCAGCTGCCAAGCCATGAACTGTTTGCCAACCATGAAGACGTAATAGAGTATAACTTAGGTGGTGTGGAAGAATAAAGTGTTCAATTCAGCTGAGTGGAGAGAGGAAGGAAAACATCTTTTACCTCGGTCTTGAGGGATAAGGATTTTTTTTTTTTTTTTTTTGAGATAGGATCTTACTCTGTTGCCCAGGCTGGAGTGCAATTGTACAAACATCGCTCATTACAGCCTTGACCTTCTGGGCTCAAGAGATCCCACTACCTCAGCCTCCCAGAGGAGCTGGGGCCACAGGCTTGCACCACCACGCCAAGCTAATTTTTGTTGGGTTTTTTTTTTTTTTGAGATGGTGTCTCTCCTCTGTCACCAGGCTGTAGTGCAATGGCACTATCTTGGCTCACTGCAACCACCACCTCCTGGGTTCAAGCGATTCTCCTGCCTCAGTCTCCTGAGTAGCTGGGACTACAGGCGCCTGCCAACGCGTTCGGCTAATTTTGTATTTTTCTAGTAGAGAAGGGGTTTCACCATATTGGCCAAGGTGGTCTCGAACTCCTGACCTCGTGATCCACCCACCTTGGCCTCCCAAAGTGCTAAGATTACAGGCATGAGCCACCACACCTGACCTAATTTTTGTATTTTTTTAAAGGTGTGGTCTCATTATCTTGCCTCAGCTGGTTTCAAACTCCTGAGTTCTAGTGATCTGCCCGCCTCAGCCTTTCCAAACTGTTGGAATGACAGGCATGAGCCATCGTGCCCAGTCTTAGGAATATTTTTATTAAGTAGGGAAAAAAGGAATAAAGGAAACCAGACCTAGAGACCTGCATAAACAGAAACAGGAGAGAACGAATGCGCTGCATTTACGGTGCACAGGCGGTGCCTGGATGGGAGGGCTGAGTTTTCAGGGGCTGGAGCAGGAGTGCAGGCAGGGAGGGGAAGTGCAGGAGCTCTCGGAGGGCTGTGGGCATGCATTCTGAGGAGCCTGGACTGCATTCACACTGGGAAATCACTGCAGGCTTTGGAGGAAGGGGAGATGGCAAGGCCGGCCCTGTGTTCTGAGGGTGTCACTTTGGGGACAGGGTGACAAATAAGTGGCAGGAGTGAGGTTGGAGGCTGGAGAAGATAGTGCCCACCACGATGGCCTGGAAAGGAGCTGAGTGGTGCTGCCATGGAGGGGACAAGTGCAGAACGTGCCACTGAGGCAGGGGTAGAATTTCGCCCACAAGGCCAAGTCAGGAGTTGAAGGAGAGCATGGTGATGTGAGTTCTGAGACAGGTGGAAAGCCAGAGGAGCTCGTAAGAATGGAGTGAGGGCGAGGAGCCCGCCGCTGTCACTGGCACCCATGCTGCCGGGCAGGGTCAGCCACAGGTGGCAATTCAGGTCTTGGAAGCTAAGGATCAGGAGACTTTTGCTAGATGCAGTAATTGAAGCCCAAAGGTTTAACAAGATGGTCCACAAAAATGTGTGAAAGAAAGACGAACCCTTGGGAATCTCAACATCTAAGAGATCTGCAGGTGGGTGGGGGATTTGGAGAACAGCCAAACAAAGCACTGAAATTGTGGCGGAGAGGCCGTGAGGACGCGCTGGGAAAAGGCGCTGTGCTAACAAGGAAAAAGCACATCTCAGAGACAGGGGAGAAACTGTCTCAAAGGCTGCCGGTCCAGCAGATTTTTTTTTTTTTTGAGATGGAGTTTCACTCTTGTTGCCCAGGCTGGAGTGCAATGGCACAATCTCGTCTCACTGCAGCCTCTGTCTCCTGGGTTCAAGAAGTGATTCTCCTGCCTCAGTCTCCCGAGTAGCTGGGAGTACAGGTATGCGCCACCATGCCTGGCTAATTTTTTGTGTTTTTAGTAGAGACAGGATTTCTCTGTGTTGATCAGATCTGTTTTGAACTCCCGACCTCAGGTTATCTGCCCCCCTTGGCCTCCCAAAGTGATGGGATTACAGGTGTGAGCCACCGCACCTGGCCAGTCCAGAAAATTTAAACAGAAAAGCAGATTTTAGATTTGGCAATTAAGAGAGAAGGGAGAGCTCAACGTGGGTTGAAGAAGAAGGGAGATTAAGAAGCAACAGAATGGGAATAGACTTTTTAATATATAACGTCCACAAAAGGAAAAAAAATGCTAGTTTGGAGAGAGAGGCAAGAACAAATCAAGACTTCTTGTCTGAGTCAAGTGCCAAATCCCTGATGGGATGGCAGGGTGGAAAAGGGAGGCGGAATAAGAGACAGTGGCTTACTTCCTGCTGGAACGAGGCCTGGGGAGGTGGGAAGGAAGAGGGTGGGATGCACAGGAAGAGGGGCTCATCTTGGAAAGAGCTGGAAGCATCTCTCTGAGCCAAGGGAGAAAAAGATGAAAGATGGAGGAACTTTGAGGTGGATTTGCAAGAAGACAAAGGGTTTGATTTCACTAATGCAGATGATAAACTTATCTGCTGGGAGAGTGAAGCAGAGATCGGGGGTATCTGAGGGAAAGTGGAAAGGATCAGAACACTTGCTAAAGAAAATGGACAAGTTGGGCGGGGCATGGTGGCTCATGCCTGTAATCCCAGCACTTTGGGAGGCAGAGGCAGGCGGATCACGAGGTCAGGAGTTCGAGACCAGCCTGACCAACATGGAGAAACCCGGTCTCTACTGAAAATACAAAATTAGCCAGGCGTGGTGGCGCATGCCTGCAATCCCAGCTACTTGGAGTCTGAGGAAGGAGAATCACTTGAACCCAGGAGGCAGAGCTTTTGGTGAACTGAGATCACACCATTGCACTCCAGTTTGGGTGACAAGAGTGAAACATTGCCTCAAAAAAAAAAAAAAAAAAAAAGGAAAGAAAGAAAATGGACCAGTCCCTAGAGATGACTAGAATAATATTGAAACGAAGTAAAGGACCCAGCTGAAGCTGGCCACCATGAATCAGTGTGATAACATCATTTCAAAATCTGCTCAGCGACTTGGAAACTACTGGTAAAAACCGTGGTGTGTGTGGGTTCCTCCAGGTTGGGAACCAGCAGAGCTGGAAGGGAAAGGTTCTCAGGGCCAGGGTGGGGAGGGTGCCAGGGGGCACGCAGTTGCAGTGACTGGGCATGACGTGAGGCTTAGTGGAGAGGAGAACCAGCTGAAAACAGGCGTGTGCTGAGGGACTGCAGGATTGAAATAAAGACTGGTTCAGCAGGAGTTAGTGTTGGAGAGGCGGAAATGTACAAATCTGTAGTTGAAGAAGGGACTTCTGGAGTCCCGCCTTCAAGGTGAGGCAGTGTTGAGTGTGATCAGGTTCTGGAGGTGGCTCTGATTCTGTGTTCCTGCTCCGGAGTGGAGGAAAAGGTCACTAGAGATAAAGTCATCAAGGAACTAGGGTGAGGGCGGTGGGTGGGTTCCTCACAGGGATGGTGAGATGGTCCAGGTTGGGGCTGGGAGGAGTGAAGTGGAGCAGACTGTGGCATGGTGATCATGAAAATTGAACTGGGTGGAAAATAAGAAGAGCTGAGATTTCTGAGAAAGAGGAGAGTCTGTTTTGCTGTCTGTATATTTTGACAAGCATTTGAAGCTTGTTCTCAGGGCTGCCAGCAATGTTTGGTCCTCAGGAAATGAATGTGCTAGGTGTGGACTTGGACTTGAGCACGAGTTTCATTTCGTCAGGGTGTTATGAGATGCAGGGAGCTCATGCAGAGAGGGGACTGCGTTTTCTTCATGGTTAGTCATTTGGTTGCTGGCCTGATGCCTTACAATGCCCTTCTGAGCAGTGGCAGAGCGTCTTTGATGTGCTCACCTGTTGTTTACCTGTCTACTGGGAAAACCAAAATCACTAACAAGATTCTGAAAGGCAGCTATAGACCATTACAAAACAAGGCCACCTTACATACCTGTCCTTCCTACCACGCTGGTGTGTGTATCCCAGGAAATTCTCTTCAAGTATTCAGGTGATGAATAGAGTCAATATGACATGAACTTTCTCCCCAAGTTGTCTGTCCCTTCAATCTAAAAACATCTTTTCAGCTACAACTTACTGAGCATACACAGTGTGCTGAGTTCTTTATATTCTTACTACACTCTCACCAAAATATGTTATGAGGTAGTTCTTATTCTTCCCATTCTAGAGAAATAAAAACATAGGCTCAGAGACATTAAATAAACTGCCCAAGTTTATACAACTAGCACATGACCAAGTCTATCTGGCTTCAAAGAGCATCTTAACCATATTGTTCCCCCTGGTAATAAAAAACCTTTTTTTTTTTTTTTTTTTTTTTTGTGACAGGGTCTCACTCTGTCGCCCCAGCTGGAGTGCAGTGATGCAATTTCTGCTCACTGCAGCCTCCGCCTCCCAGGTTCAAGTGATTCTCCTGCCTCAGCCACCTGAGTAGCTGGGACTACCGGTGCACACCACCACACCTGGCTAATTTTTGTATTTTTAGTGGAGACGGGGTTTTGCCATGTTGACCAGGCTGGTCTTGAACTCCTGGCCTCAAGTGATCTACTAGCCTCAGCCTCCCAAAGTCCTGAGATTACAGGCACAAGCCACCACACCCAGCCTCAAACACACTTGTTTAATATACTTCATTCACTATAATGTAATCATAATTTTCTATTTAAGCAGAATTCCTATTAAAGTGAACTTTCCACATCTTTCCTCAAGATTATTTACTTTCCTAAAGTTTTCAAAATGTATTTCTATGATTTCTATGAATTAAATGGATAGTGGGAAATTTTAAACATCAAATGTATCACCAGTCTAATAATATCAACACAGCTGTGAGAAACTCATTAGTTAGAGTCTCCCTGCTGCCTGCCTGCCTTTTTTCTTTCTTTCTTTCTATGGGTTTTGCTCTTGTTGCAGGCTGGAGCGTAGTGACGCAATCTCTGCCCACTGCAACCTCCACCTCCCGGGTTCAAGCAATTCTCCTGCCTCAGCTTCCTGAGTAGCTGAGTTTATAGGCACCCACCACCACACCTAGCTAATTTTTGTTTTTTGTTTTTTTGGTAGAGACAGGGTTTCACCATGTTGGCCTGGCTGCTCTTGAACTCCTGCCCTCAGGTGATCCACCCGCCTCAGCCTCCCAGAGTGCTGGAATTACAAGAATGAGCCAATATGCCCCGGCCCCTTCCATTCTTTTAATTCAATAAGGGTCCTTGGCTGACACCTAGTGGAAAACTTGGAAACAGCACTTTTAAAAATTAAACGTCAAGACTTAAAAAAATTCTTGAAATCACCTTTCCAGATACCAGGGAACCTCTTGGAAATAGCTATATTGCCCATTAGTATATGTGGTAAGTAAACTTAACTCTTCTCCCAATTCATTAAGAATAAAGGTGAAGGTATTTTGCATTTTATATATTAGTGTGGTTCTGTAATTGCATTTCCCAGAGACTGAGCTAACATTTGTGTTTGAAATTAGACTCTGAATGTACAAGAGAGATAGATATTAGTGTTATAAAAATTGAAGCGTTTGTCTTCTCTAAATTAAGGTGACTGTGTTGAGACTCCCCCCTCCCACCGCCGCCCCACACTTTTTATCTAAATGTGATTGCCACTTAGCCGAATCACAGATTTTAGCAAAATAGAGTAAATTTCTTTTTTTTTTTTTCTCTTGAGGTGGAGTTTCATTCTTGTCTCCCAGGCTGGAATGCAATGGTGTGATCTCAGCTTGCTGCAACCTCTGCCTCCTGGGTTCAAGCGATTCTCCTGCCTCAGCTTCCCGAGTAGCTGGGATTGCAGGCATGCACCACTACACCCGGCTAATTTTTTGTATTTTTAGTAGAGATGGGGTTTTTCCATGTTGGTCAGGCTGGTCTCAAACTCCTGACCTCAAGTGATCTGCCTGCCTCGGCCTCCCAAAGTCCTAGGATTACAGGCGTGAGCCACCATGCCCAGCCTAAAATTCTTTAAAAGTTATGTTTAGCATAATGTTTTGTAGGTTAAATTATACTACCCTTTAAAAAACGAAAATGACATTAACAAGGCAAGAAAGGCTACAGTCCCCTAGAACAGCGATCTTCAGCCTTTTGGGCACCAGGGGTTAGTGTTGTGGAAGACAGTTTTTCCACAGACCGAAGCAGGGTGGTGGTTTGGGATGATGAAAGCACATTATATTTATTGTGCACTTTATTTCTATTAGTATATGCTAATATAGAATGAAATAGTTCTACAGTTCACCATGATGTAGAATCAGAGGGAGCCCTGAGCTTGTTTTTCTGCAACTAGAGGTCCCATCTGGGAGTGACAGGAGACAGTGACACCCCCAGGGTGTCGCTTATGTCCAGTCTGCTCTGTAATCTCGCTTTGGTTGCTGTCACTGCAGAAAACCCTGTTTCACAAAGACAGGATATTGGAAATGGAAGCAGGATTTTCAGGCTTTTGTGGCAATCTCAGGATGCCTGCCTTCACTTTAATTTGGAATATATGGAGATTTGAGGTTGTTGCAAACATACTTTTTTTTTTTTTTTTTTTGAGACAATCTCACTCTGGAGTACAGTGGTGTGATCTCGGCTCGCTGCAACCTCTGCCTCCTGGGTTCAAGCGATTCTCCTGCCTCAGCCTCCTGAGTAGCTGGGGCTATAGGCAAACACCACCACACCTGGCTACTTTTTTATTTTTAGTAAGAGACAGGGTTTCAACATGTTGGTCAGGCTGGTCTCAAACTCCTGACCTCAGGTGATCCGCCTGCCTCAGCCCCAAAAGTGCTGGGATTGCAGGTGTGGGCCACTGCGCCTGGCGCAAACATACTTTTAAGGGCACTAGATGCAGCTGTACAATTGGAGTACATCAACTCACTTGCCACAATGCAGCTTAAGTGCCCCTTGTCACTCACTGACAGGGTTTTGATATGAACCTGCAAGCAACTGATTTATTATGGTCTCTGCAGTCAAACCTCTCTGCTGATGCTATTCTGTATTTGCAGCTGCTCCTCCATGCTAGCATCACTGCCTCAGCTCCATCTCAGCTCATCAGGCATTAGATTCTCATAAGAGTGCTGCAACCTAGATCCCGCGCATGCATAATTCACAGTAGGGTTCATGCTCTTATGAGTATCTAATGCTGCCACTGATCTGCCGGGAGGTGGAGCTCAGGCTGTAATGCGAGCTGTGAGGAGCAGCTGTAAATTCAGTTGAAGCTTCCTTCGCCTGCCCACCACTCACCTCCCCCTGTGCAGCCCGGTTCCTAACAGGCCATGAACTGGTACCAGTCTGTAGCTCGGGGGTTGGGGACTCCTGCCCTAGGAGGGTGTGTGGAACTCGCTGGTTGAGCTGATCATTGAGTCCTAATGACCATTCTAAAAGAGAGATTTCATGATCCCACTGTCCAGTTGAGGAAGCACATTCTGGGATGGGAGAGCACCCACCTAGTGAAGTGCCTGAGCTGGGATCACAGATCACATTGTCCCACTCTGGGAGAATCTGGGGCACACAGAAGAGATGGGAGGTACAGGGAGTTGGGGGAAACAGAGAGACTTCACTCATGATAACCACATAGCATTCTGCAGGGGAAAGACAGCAGTGACAGGAAACTTCCAGCAGCCATTTTACAATTGACTCAAGATAGTTACAAGGCCCCCAGTGTCGTGATGAGGGCTGGTGATAAAGACACCAGGCTCCTCTCAACTGTAATCCCAGCACTTTGGGAGCCCAAAGTGAATGGATCACGAGATCAGATCAAGACCATCCTGGCTAACACGGTGAAACCCCGTCTCTACTAAAAATACGAAAAATTAGCTGGACATGGTGGTGGGCACCTGTAAGTCCCAGCTACTTGGGAGTCTTAGGCAGGAGAATCGCTTGAACCCTGAAGGCGGAGGTTGCAGTGAGCCGAGATTATGCCACTGCACTCCAGCCTGGGTGACAGAGCGAGACTCCTTCTCAAAAAAAAAAATGGAGACCAGCTCCATACAAGGCCCCCAGTGTCATGATGAGGGCTGGTGATAAAGATACCACCGTCCATGCATTGAGTTTTTGGGTCAGTAGATCAGGGTTGGGTGGCAGGAATCTGCATTTTTAATACGCTGACCAGTGGGTGCTAATGATGAGCCGGGCTTAGGAACCAGCCTCCCTCCCTCCCTCCTCTTTCGAAGGGTTGGAGATGCAGTCTTAGCTCTGGTGCCTTGATATAGCCGCTATTACCCACATGAGGGCACTCATCTGTCTGAATTCCCTGAACTATGTGTTAATGCTTAAAAGAAATAATGAGTTTTTAAACGTATTTAAAAATCTATTTATTCAGGTGCGATAAGATCTGTGTTGAGATTCGAAGTTTAGGAAGAAAAAAAAAGCAATTGGAATTACAGCTCCACTTTCTGTCTTTCAGGCCAAGCAAGCAATCCTTGAAATGGATGCCATTCGTAAGTTTTATTTCCTTCACGCAATTTGAAATTTCATTGTCTATTTGTATCTATCACATTTTCTATCTTAAAGTTCATGAAAATGTCAATTGTTAGAAAATAGTATCTCTCCTTTTTTTTTTCTTTTCTTTTTACAATCAAGTTGATAAAGTGAGAAAATAATCTCTCTATTCACTGTTTGAACAATTGGGTAGACAGTATCGTCCATTCTTAGCACATCGGCTTGTTTCTACGTTGGTTCTCCCAGATTTATCTGAGTCACTTGATGGCTGGCCACTGTCTGGGTTTCTGCATTAACCAGTAATGTCAGTTATGTCTCCACGGTCAACTTTTTCCCCCCTACCTCTACCACCACCAAAAAAGAGGGCTTCACAATGCATTTCTCACTTTGGCCAGGCATGGTGGCTCACGCCTGTAATCCCAGCACTTTGGGAGGCCGAGACAGGCGGATCACTTGAGGTCAGGAATTCAAGACCAACCTGGCCAACACTGCAAAACCCTGTCTCTACTAAAAATACAAAAATTAGCTGGGCTTGATAGTGGCCACCTGTAATCCCAGCTGCGCAGGAGGCTGAGGCAGGAGAATTGCTTGAACCCGGGAGGTGGAGGTTTCAATGAGCCAAGATTGCGCCACTGCAAGACTCCGTCTTCCAGAGTCGGAGAACACCCTAAAAAGAGGCGAAAGAACACTGTGAAGAGAAGGCGAGGTCTTGGATGGGCATGTGTAGATCAGGAGGTAAAACGGAGGAGGCTGAAACTGGAGAAGTTGGCTATTATTGCGACTAACTCCATTCAGCAAAAAGATTTGCTGAATCCCAGACTCTGGGCAAGCGCTCGGAAGCCAATTCGATTCTATGAGTGTCCAGAATTATTTCAAGCCACTAACTGGTGCCACACGGATCTCTTCCAGGCCTAGGCCTGGGCCAGAGCAGCCCAGCCTGAGGCAGTGACATTATTTACCCAGCCCTGAGTCTGAACTTGGCTGAATGTGAGCAGAGTGGGCCAGCCCATTGGGTCAGGTGACCACATTATGAATCTTTCCATTGACTTTGGAGAAGCCCATTCGGTCTTTTTGATCCTCAGAATCTCTCTCTGAACTTGAGATACCTTTGAAGAGCCTTCCCCCTGATTTTGTTTTTCTTTGAGACAGTGTCTCACCCAGGCTGGAGTGCAGTGGCGTGATCTCAGCTCACTATAACCTCCGCCTCCTGGACTGGAGCGATTATCCTGCCTCATACTCCCCCGTAGCTGAGATTACAGGCGTGTGCCGCCATGCCTGGCTAATATTTTGTATTTTTAGTAGAGATGGGGTTTCACTATGTTGGCCAGGATGGTCTCAAACTCCTGACATTAAGTGATCCGCCTGCCTCGTCCTCCCAAAGGGCTGGGGTTACAGGCATGAGCCACTGTACCCGGACCCTTCCCCCTAATTTGAGGAGCAGCCGTTCATGGCTTGTTGTAAATTGTTTGCCCCTAGGCTAGGGTGCAGGTGATCGTTGAATATACATCAGTACCTTATCATTAAACCAGGGTTCCTTAACCCAAAGTCTCTGTATCCCTTAAATGGTACAAAGACGCAAACTTGATGAAATTAAATGAAAATTTCTTTGCTGATAAGAGAATCTAAAGCATTTGTCATATGCTTGGAGGAATGATGTCTAGAAAAATATTAAGAGTCACTGCTCTGGAAGACAACAATTTCTGCAGGGGCATGAAGGGAACTCACTTTCTAGGAAGGATAAAGCCGATTTAAAGCCTATTTTTTTTTCTTGAGATGGAGTCTCACTCCATCTCAAGAATGGTCAGGCTGGAGTGCAGTGGCATGATCTCAGCTCACTGCAGCCTCCGCCTCCCAGATTCAAGCGATTCTCCTGCCTCAGCCTCCTGAGTAGCTGGGACTACAGGGACATGCCACCATGCCCAGCTAATTTTTTGTACAGACAGGGTTTCACCATGTTGGCCAGGCTGGTCTCAAACTCCTAACCTCAAGTGATCTGCCGGCCTTGGTGTCTTGCTAGGATTACAGGTGTGAGCCACCTCACCCAGCACTTTGGGATCGATTTATAGGAGTGAAAAAGGAGGGCCTGAGATGGTGGGGATGTAGGGGAAGAGAGGAACAGAGGGCAGAGAGCTCCATAGACTCCTGCAAGTCTCAATGTAAACAAAAAGCCCTGAGATACATATACAGCACCACTTATGGAAGGAGGATCATATCCATGTCAGATGAAAAAGAATAAATCCATATAGGCCGGGCACAGTGGCTCACACCTGTAATCCCAGCACTTTGGGAGGCCGAGGCTGGTGGATCACCTGAAGTCAGAAGTTTAAGACCAGCCTGACCGACGTGGTGAAACCCTGTCTATACTAAAAATACAAATATTAGTCAGGTATGGTGGCGCATGCCTGTAGTCCCAGCTACTAGGGAGGCTGAGGCAGGAGAATCACTTGAACCTGGGAGATGGAGGTCCTCAGTGAGCCAAGATCATGCCACTGCTCTCCAGAATGGGCAACAGAGTGAGATTCTGTCTCAAAAACAAACAAAAAACTAAAATCCATAGACATCTGCATTAGTCATAACCATTTTCTGAGACGTCTCCGACACCGCAGTCCTGCTGATGCTCATGGTCATCTTCACAGACTATCCAGGCTTCTGTTACAATCCTGAGGGAGACACGAAAGCGCTCTGCAGCTCTAAAGAAGGTTCTGCTCCGCATCGGCTGAGAAGAAAGTCAGGTAAATAGGATGTTGTCATACAACTTTAATACTAGGGGGCACTGGAAAGGAAGGTCTCTTTGAGTCTCACAAGAGGGCACATTCTGTCTGCTTTCTGAGCTCACTGATGGTCTGAATACATTTGAGGCTGCCTTAAGATGGGACTAGCAAGCGTTTGTTCTAAAACTCTTTTCTTTGCAATCCCAGTACTTTGGGAGGTTGAGGCAGGTGGATCACCTGAGGTCAGGAGTTCAAAACCAGCTTGGCCAACATGGTGAACCCCGTCTCTAGTAAATATATAAAAATTAGCCAGGTATGGTGGCAAGTACCTGTATTCCCAGCTATTTGGGAGGCTGAGGCAGGAGAATCCCTTGAACCCGAGAGGTGGAAGTTTCATTGACCAAGATCGTGCCACTGCCCTCCAGCCTGGGCGGCAGAGTGAGACCCTGTCTCAAAACAAACAAACAAACAAAAAACTATTTCTACTTAATATTTCCCAGTGAATATCAGGCATGCCAGATGCCTGTACTAAAAATGCAAAAATTAGACGGCCATGGTGGCAGGTACCTGTAATTCCAGCTACTTGGGAGGCTGAGACAAGAGAATCGCTTGAACCCAGGAGGCAGAGGTTACAGTGAGACAAGATCTCACCACTGCACTCCAGCCTGGGTGACAGAGCAAGACTCAGTCTCAAAAGCAAATAAATACTAGTCTCACCGGGCACGGTGGCTCACGCCTGTAATCCCAGCACTTTGGGAGGCTGAGGTGGGCAGATCACGAGGTCAAGAGATCGAGACCATCCTGGCCAACATGGTGAAACTCTGTCTCTACTACAAAAAAATACAAAAATTAGCTGGGCATGGTGGCGTGCGCCTGTAGTCCCAGCTACTCAGGAGGCTGAGGCAGGAGAACTGCTTGAACCCAGGAGGCGGAGGTTGCAGTGAGCCGAGATCTCACCACTGCACTCCAGCCTGGCGCCTGGCAATAGAGCAAGACCTTGTCTATTAAAAAAAATACTAGTCTCTGCAATGGAGATGTGGCAGAGGTTGGTTGGATGGAAGGAAGAGCAGAGGGACAAAAATAAGAGAAAGAAGAGAGAAGTTAATCCTGTAGGGAGGAGAGAGAAGGCTTCACAGAGCAGAGAACCGGTAACCGAGACAGAATCCAGCAGCGTGGGAGGCAGATGGGACGGGAACAGCATATGCAGAGGCTTGAGCCAGTGTACTTCAGGACAGACATCTGTTGCCAGTCCTTCAGCCTGGGTAGAGAGTGGGATGGAGCCGGGGTCGAGGAAGAGGTGGGTGAGGTGAGATGGAAAGAGAGGTGGCTAGAGATATGCAGATGGGGGCCTGATTCTGGAGGCCCAGTACGTCATGCATAGGGTAAAGTAGATAATGAATAAAGACTGCTTCGGATGAAACCCAAGCCTGCCTGAACTAAGACAATACTTCATGGAGGGTTTGAATTTGATCCTGCAAGCTGTGGGAGGATTTTAAGCAGCAAACTCTGAGAATGATTGCCGTGTCAAGAAATAACTCTGGCTGCGTGTGGAGAATGAAGTGGGCAGGGAGACCAGAGAGGAGGCTGTCATGCTCATCTTGGTGAGAGATGCAGACCTAGATTAAGAGAGTGGTGAGACCGGCCGTGGGGGCTCACACCTGTAATTGCAGCACTTTAGGAGGCCAAGGCAGGTAGATCATGAAGTCAGGAGTTTGAGACCAGCCTGGCCAAAATGGTGAAGCCCTGTCTCTACTAAAAATATAAAAATTAGCTGGACGTGATAGTGGGTGCCTGTAATCCCAGCTACTCAGGAGGCTGAGGTAGGAGAATCGCTTGAACCGGGAGGCAGAGGTTCAGATCTTGCAGTGAACCAATATCGCACCACTGCACTGCAGTCTGGTGACAGAGCGTATTTATTTATTTATTAAAAAAAAAAAAAAGAGTGGTGATTTGGGGGAAGGATTAATTGGAACCCTGAAGACTGTGATGGATGAAGACAGGAGAAATGTAGAATGGCAGCCTGGTTGCTGACTCTGCAGGGTGATGTCAGCGATCACCAAGAGAGGAGATGCAGATAAAGGGGCAGATCTAGGGGAGACAAGGGAGCTGGGATGGAGATGTTGAGTTTGCTAAGGCTGACATTTGAGACAGGGTCTGGCATAAGAATATACAGTTGAGGCCAGGCATGGTGGCTCATGCCTGTAATCCTAGCTCTTTAGGAGGCCAAGGCAGGCAGATCACTTGAGGTCAGGAGTTCAAGACCAGCCTGGCCAACATGGTGAAACCCTGTCTCTACTAAAAATACAAACATTAGCTGGGTATGGTGGCGCATGCCTATAATCCCAGCTACTCAGGAGGCTGAGGCAGGAGAATCACCTGAATCCAGGAAGCAGAGGTTGCAGTGAGCTGAGATGGCACCATTGCACCCCAGCCTTGGGGAACAAGAGTGAAACTCCATCTAAAAAAAAAAAAAGAATATACAATTGAACATCATCAACTTGTAGGTGTTAGTGAATGCTGAGGAAGCTGCTCTGCTAGTGACAGGATTTATAAAGTCAGATCTTGCTTTTCTATCATGTGACTTCTGATAACACAGCGTAACATTTATTATAACATCTTAGCAGAGTGAGCTTCTTGTTCCTATGTATCGCTGAGCCGTGGGGATTTTGTTAAATTTGAAATGAAAATTCTAGAGCTCTGTTAATCTGTCAATAGACTCATAATCCTTTCATAAAGAAACAGGTTTGATTTGGTTTTGCGAATGACGCTGGCTTTGTTTTGTCTCCCAGAACCTTCCTCACGATCACATAAAGTTTTGAAGACCAGTGGTAAGTCGTAAAATATATTTTCCTGTTTCATTCTTGTTGATATTCACTAAATCAAACCATACAAAAATAAATAGATTAATTACAGATTGACAGATTTGATTTGATTACAAAAAGATTAACTTCTATAAACAAAAAAGGCCAGGCACAGTGGCTCACACCTGTAATCCCAGCCCTTTGGGAAGCCAAGGCAGGTGACTGTCTTGAGGCCAGGACTTTGAGATTAGCTGGGCCAACATGGTGAAACCCCATCTCTATTAAACATACAAAAATTAGCCAGGCCTGGTGGCTCATGCCTGTAATTCCAGCTACTTGGGAGGCTGAGGCAGGAGAATCACTTGAACCTGGGAAGCAGAAGTTGCAGTGAGCTGAGATTGCGCTATTGCACTCCAGCCTGGGCAACAGAGTGAGACTCTGTCTCAAATAATAATAATAACAATAAAATTTAAAATAAAATGTACAGTCAAATGACATAAAATGCTTGTAATATATTTGGCAGGCATAAAGACATTAATATTTCTATTATATAAACCCCATACATCAAAAAGAAAAGACAAAGGACTCTAAGAAATAAATACAAAGAATATAATTGGGCAGTTTCATAAAACACACAAACTGCCAATAAAATTTTTAAATGGTCAACCATATTCATAATCTGAAAAAACATACATTTAAATTAAATAAATATAAGGGAAAAAACTATGAGGTTAGCCAAAACATAGAAAAATCATCACTCCCATTGAGCGCAGTAGCTCACGCCAGTAATCCCAGCACTTTGAGAGGCTGAGGTGGGTGGATCACATGAGGTCAGGAGTTCAAGACCAGCCTGGCCAACGTGGTGAAACCCCACCTCTACTAAAACTACAAAAATTAGCCGAGGGTGGTGGCAGGCACCTGTGATCCCAGCTACTTGGGAGGCTGAGGCAGGAGAATCATTTGAACCTGGGAGGCAGAGGTTGCAGTGAACCAAGATTGCGCCCTTGCACTCCAACCTGGACGACAAGAGTGAAACTCTATCTCAAAAAAAAAAAATCATTCCAAAATTATTGGTGGGAGTGTAAATTTTTGCAGCACTTTAGGGGAAAAATTTGATAATGGTCATTTAAAATGTACATTTTCCCTTAACCCAACAATTTCACCTGCACAGATGTTCTTACTCACATGTGGACAGATTTATGTACAAGTTTGTCCTATGCAGTATTTGTAATAGGACACTCTATAAAAATGTCCATGCAGTAAGAAATATATTTAAAGAAATTGTAGTACATCCTTACACACAATGGAATATTCTGCCGCTGTCAAAAATAAAGCAGAT
This sequence comes from Cheracebus regulus, assembly GCA_963574635.1. Lineage (NCBI taxonomy): Eukaryota > Metazoa > Chordata > Mammalia > Primates > Pitheciidae > Cheracebus > Cheracebus regulus. The sequence continues at coordinate 33,871 of CAUYQU010070987.1, read as the reverse complement.
CTCTACCTGTTCACAAAAGTGTCTTCAAATATTTAGCAGAATATACAAAGTTACATATTGCATTCTTATTTTAAAAGTGAAACAGGCCAGGCGTCGTGGCTCACACCTGCAATCCCAGCACTTTGGGAGGCTGAGGAGGGTGGATCACTTGAGGTCAGGAGTTCGAGACCAACCTGGGCAACATGGCAAGACCCCATCTCGACTACAAATACAAAAATTAGCTGGGCGTGGTTGCTCATGCCTGTAATCCCAGCTACTGGGAAGGCTGAGACACAAAAATTGCTTGAACCTGGGAGACAGAGGCTGCAGTGAGCCAAGATTGTGCCACACTGCACTCTAGCCTGGATGACAGGGCATGACTCTGTCTCAAAAAAAAAAAAAAAAAGCAAAACAGTCATTGTAGTGGGGTGGGGCAGTGCAGGAGCTGGAAAGATAAACATTCAGCTGTTACCTCTTGTTACCTTGGGGGTGGGATCTGTGGGGAGGGAAGGACTTCATATGCTTCTGTAATCATGTTTAAAGACGAGACACCCATAATCAGGCTAGCTATAAGGGTGTTTTCTGTGAGGATGTGGCTATGTCAGTCTCTCCCCACAATTCCACTTGCAGCACTCCTTAGTTGCAAGAAGGCTGCATCTTTCAGTTAAAACCAATAAAATGTGGAAAAATCAACAGAAGCAGCATCATCTCGACATGATTGTATGGCCTAGGATGTGTACATTTTTTCTTCAGGAAACAACATATTTTTGTTCAGAAGCTTTTGGAACATCTTGAGCACAAGTTAGTTCATGGCTGTCAAGGATCCAGGAAGATGCCTAATGCTCAGATGCATATAGCGTAGGGGGTATGCAGCTGGGAGAGCTGACAGCTATTTTTCGAACATTAGGTCTATAGGGCCCCAAAATCACATGGGCTTGAATTATTAGTAATAAGTTTCTAAGTCCTATAAAACATTAGTGCTTACTTACATAGGAAGTACATTTTCATTCTCAAACTTGAAAAAAAAACCTTTTGTTTTTCAGAAACAGTACAAGACATCCGAAAGGTAAGCTCTGTCACATTTCTTACTTGGAAATGTTCATTTCAGACACCCTTCATCTGTGTCACTTCCCTATCTCTCTCATCCCCAGCCCGTATTCCAAGTGTCAACAATCATTTTACATTTTGGAAATTTGGTATTTTAAATTTTGAATTATTTACATTTGATTTAAGCAAAGACTCATCCTTAGCGACGTCTTTCCCTTCCTCCACCCACATCTGAGAAGCAAGGTGATTATTTATTCATCCTCTGCCCCACATCGCACCTTAGAGGCTGTAACCTTACCTGAGGGTGTAGTATCTGCCTAGTGCTCACGTGAGCCACCTCACATTGTCCTTTGCCTCCACCAGTATAAGACCAAGTCCCCTGCCTCCTAGATGTGACCCCCCGCTCCAAGCACCAGCCTTCGTTCACAAGGGCTAGAGGCCCCCTTCTAAGAATGTGGTTCTGTGCTGATATGAGAGGCGATGACATGTGATTGAATGAGACTTTGCCATATCAAGTTTTGATTATTCTTCCCCTGACAAAAGCTTAGGAGAGGGAGAATAAGAATGGTATACTGTATTGGGAGATACTATATCCAACTGTATTACCTATGAAGAACAGGTATTTTCTCCTGAGCTGAGTGGTTTGTCCAGTGTGGCTACTGATCGGTTGACTTAATTAACAAATGGTCATGGTTCCTTGTTTAATGTTCTGTATCTAGAAGAATATGGCTGTGAAAATCTCTCCTGGCCAGGCGCAATGGCTCATGCCTGTAATCCCGGCACCTTTGGGAGTCCAAGGCGGGTGGATCATCTGAGGTTGGGAGTTTGAGACCAGCCTGGCCAACATGGTGAAACCTCATCTCTACTAAAAATACAAAATTTAGCTGGGTGTGGTGATGCACATCTGTAATCCCAGCTATTCGGAAAGCTGAGGCAGGAGAATCACTTGAACCTTGGAGGTAGAGGTTGTAGTGAGCTGGGATTGCACCACTATACTCCAGCCTGGGCAACAGAGCAAAACTCCATCTCAAAGGAAAAAAAAGAAAAAAGTAAATCTTTCCCTACAGTGCCATTTACACCACGGTATAGCATAGAACCAAAGTGACCCTGTTGATAACTGCTTTATCTTTCCATTAAAACCAAGAAAATGTCTATAAAAATCAATATAGTCTTATCTTTTTTTTTTCTTCTGAGACTGAGTCTTGCTCTGTCTCTCAGGCTGGAGTGCAGTGGTGCAATCTCGGCTCATCGCAACCTCTGCTTTGTGGGTTCAAGCGATTCTCCTGCCTCAGCCTCCCAAGGAGCCTAGTAGTTGGGACTACAGGCACTCACCACCATGCCCAGCTAATTTTTGTATTTTTAGTAGAGAGGGAGTTTCACCAAGTTGGCCAGGCCAGTCTCAAACTCCTGCCCTCAGGTGATCCACCCACCTCGGCCTCCCAAAGTGCTAGGATTATAGGCATGAGCCACCACGCCCAGGCAAGCATAGTCTTATCATTAACTGATTGTCATGGCTCAGGTGTGTGCATTTTTTTTTTCTGGTAGTACATATTTTTGTTTGGAAACGTTTGAAATTTATTAATATTAATTGGGTCATTGTCCTGAAATATGGCATAAGGTTTTGACTTCATAAGTGGGGTCACTGCAGAAGGCTCCCTGCTCTTAAAAGCAGCCATAGTAGGATTGTAGAGCCAAGCCCTCTCAGTGCCAAGAGAAGGAATCTCTGCATCAAAGAGTTCTAGAGATTCAATCTCAAGAGCTGCTTGCAAACTTTCTACAGCAGTGCTCAAGCCAGGTCCATATGGGTATAACCAAACCTTATAAAATCAGACAAGAAGAAAAGAAGCACGATGCTCTTTTTTGTGGTAAAATTCCATCTCCTAATAGTATTGTGCTGAAGGTATATTAAGTTTAAGGAGAGCAGATTTACTGATGGTTAAAGAATTTATAACAGCCAGATGTGGTGGCTCATGCCTGTAATCCCAGCACTTTGGGAGGCTGAGGTGGGCAGATCACTTTGAGCTCAGGAGTTCAAGATCAGCCTGGGCAACATGGCAAAACTCCCTCTCCACAAAAAATACAAAAATGAACCATATGTGGTGGCTTGTGCCAGTGGTCCTAGCTGTCGGGTTCCAAGAGGCAGACCCCAACCCCACGACGGATGAACAAATTCACTCAGACACAGAGTACAGTGGAAGAGCAGGCTAGGGGTACTGTGGCTACTCACCCAAAGGAGTTAATAGCTGCCAGCCCCGACATGTTGGCCTTCCCAGCCTTTATTCAACACATATTAAATGACAAAGACTTTGAGTCAACACCAGTAGAGGGTAAAGATTAAAGGCCAAGTACCAAGACCTAAAGCAGACACCATTTGCAGGTGATAGATCTGGTCACCCTCACCTGGAGAGAGCCATCTGGTCCTTGAAAGATTAAAGGTTAGTTTTCAGGACCACATGAGTAAACAAGCTATTTAGATAAATTCCCTTACATTCTTTTATTACTTACTTTTGCTATTAGCTCAAAGAGGATTAGGCTGCCTTCAGCCATAATTCTATCCTGAGGCTTTTACAAAACCTTCCAGCCTTCCAAGAAGGTCTGTGACTGTTTTCTATAACTTTCTTTAATATTTTTCCCTTAGTATTTTTGCCACCACCCTGACTGAACTACCACACTCAGCTACTTGGAAGCTGAGGTTGGATGATCACTTGAGCCAGGAAGTAGAGGTTGCAGTGAGCTGAGATAATGCCACTGCAATCCAGCCTGGGCAACAGAGTGAGATTCTGTCTCATAAATAAATACATAAGTAGTTTATAACAGGAAATATTCCTTAAGAATAGCTTAATATTTCTCCCGGAAGATATATTCTGAGACTATGTACATGTGTGTATGAGGTGGTTAAGCTTACATATGAGCTGTGGATTAAGCCATGGATTCAAATCCATTTCTGCCATTTATAAACTGAGTGACTACAGGCAGATTGCTTAACCTTACCAGGACTTAGCTTCCTAATTTACAGAACTGTCATAAAGATTAAATGCAATGGGTTCTTCAAAGTACTTATTAGTGGAATAATTGGCACAAAGCCAGTGTTCTATACCTGATAGCTAATATCATTGTTAAATAGCTCAGATGTTGAGAATGTGGAATGACATGAAAAAAAAGTTCATCCTGGCTGTGGTAAAATGGAGGTATCGAAATTATTAGGTTGGTGCAAAAGTAATTGTGATTTTTTACCATTGCTTTCAATATTATGACGAACCATATGCTCATTATTTTTTTTTTTAACTAAATTTATTTATTTATTTTGAGACAGGGTCTTTCTCTGTCACCCAGGCTAGAATGCAGTGGCACAATCTCAGTTCACTGCACTCTCAACCTCCCAGGCTCAGGAATCCTCCCACCTCAGCCTCCTAAGTAACTGAGACTACAGGCATGTGCCACCATGCCTGGCTAATTCTTTTACTTTGTGTAGAGACAAGGTCTGATGATGTTGCCCCAGGCTGGTCTCTAACTCCTTAATTTACATGATCCTCCCACCTTTACTTCCCAAAGTGCTGGGATTACTGTTGTGTGTCACCGTGTCCAGCCTGATTATTACTTTTTTTTTTTTTAATTTTTTGTAGAGACAGGGTATCTCACCATCTTTCCCAGCTGGTCTCAAGCTCCTGGACTCAAGTGATCTGCCCTCCTTTGCCTCCCAAAGTGCTGGGATTGCAGACATGAGCCACCATCCCGGGCTGATGACTTCTTAATCTAAGAGCATCTTCAGTTTTCCTAATGATTAACTTGATGTAAATTTACAGCTTCCAAAAAACTGCTATTTTCATTTCAAGTGTAATTACCTTAAAAAGATACTTCAATGTTAACAATTCAGGTTTTCTAATTTTCTAAAACCTTTGGGAATTTTCTGGGATGGACCATCTTAGAAGGATCACTTTTGGCTATTGTGAGAAACACAAAATAATTTTGTTACTTTTTAAAAGTGTTTTGTCAGCTGGGTGCAGTGGCTCACACCTGTAATCCCAGCACTTTGGGAGGTTGAGGTGGGTGGATCACGAGGTCAGGAGTTCAAGACCAGTCTGGCCAACATGGTGAAACCCCATCTCTACTAAAAATACAAAGATTAGCCAGGCATAGTAGCACATGCCTGTAATACCAGCTACTCAGGAGGCTGAGGCAGGAGAATTGCTTGAACCCAGGAGGTGGAGATTGCAGGGAGCTGAGACTGCACTATTGTACTCCAGCCTGGGCAACAAGAGTGAAATTCTGTCTCAAAAAAAAAAAGTATTTTGTCATAATTTAGTTAATACTAACCTTGTTTTACTTTATAAAAAGCAGTTACTGGGTGCCTATATTTTTATAAACATTATACCAGTGCAGTCTAAGTAAGGTGAAGAGGAAGAGGTATTAAAGGATATGAAAAACTTATATACGAAAACTATTAGATATAAATATTGTGTGTGTGTATGTGTGTGTGCTTGTGTGAAAAGAAATAAATGGCTAATTGAATTGCTTAAGTTTTAATAGAAAGGGGAAGGTGTAGGGCACACGCACACAAAAAAAACATTTAGGATGAAATTTTATTGTCTTTTCTATTCCTCTCTTCTTTCCCTACTAGATATTCCAAATAACATATATCCCATTTTCATTGACATGTGATGAAAAGTTCTTGCTAATTTGACATTTCCAATAGGTTCCTATAGTGTTTTATTAGAATATATGTCCCTGGTACTAATTAGGTCTTTCAAATCTTTGAAGTTAGCTTTCAAATCTTTGAAGTTAATTCTTCCATCTGCAGAATAGCATCAGAGGGTAATCTACTCCTGTCTGTACCACTGAGCTCTGTCAAGAAGGGTTCCAAGTCATAAAAGACTTCATTGTTTTCGTTGATTAGAAATCATTAATATGGCCGGGTGCATAGCACTTTGGGAGGCTGAGGTGGGTAGATCTCTTGAGAACAGGAGTTTAAGACCAGCTTGGCCAACATAGCAAAACCCTATCTCAACTAAAAATATAAAGATTAGCCAGATGTGGTGGCGGATACCTGTAATCCCAGCTACTCTGCAGTCTGAGGCACAAGAATTGCTTGAACCCAGGAGGCAGAGGTTGCAGTCAGCCAAGATCATGTCAAGTGAGCCAGGCTGCACTACAGCCTGGACGACAGAGCAAGACTCTGTCTCAAAGAAAAAAAGTTAAAATTAAAAAAATGATTAATATCACTCCTATTTTACTTCCTTATAGGCAATTAAATGTTAATTAAATGTATTTTGAAAGAAGTAAAAATACCATTAACTCAACAGAGGATTCAATTACATTCTTACAATAAAAACTCTTTACCTAGATTCTATAAACCATGGTAATGCTGGCCATGTTTGTGGTGGGTCTGCAGATTTAAGAGAAATCCTTGGCGTTTGCAGTCACGTCAGCGCCAGGGGCTTTTAGTATATCAGAAACGATGATAAAACTCCTGGGGGACAATCACTGCCTCTAAAGGTCCTTAGAAAGTCTCAAGTAGAAACCAGATAGCATGGCCCTTAACATCTATATATATTTATGCAATAAATATTTGCCAAGTATACACCAGACTTATTTGAAGAATCTATGAGTTTTCTGTATTTAGCTTATATCCTGCTTTGGGGCAGGAGGTTGGTGTTTGACCTGGATTCTAGCACAAGCTTTACCACTGACTAGGTAGAGCAGGTTGCTGAACCTTTAGGAACCTAGATTTCCTTACTGTGAAATTGGTACAATCATATCTAATTCATAAGATGATCGTGAATATTAAGTTTGGAGAATGACTGTACATTATCCAGCCTAGTTTCTCAATGTATATCTATTAGTTCCTGTCCTTCCCTTTTTGAAAATATCTGAAGTGCTTTTCAAGTCAATTAAAATCAACACTCAGCCAGGTGCAGTAGGTCAAACCTACAATCCCAGACTTTGGGAGGCTCAGGCAAGTGGATCACCTGAGGTCAGGAGTTCGAGACCAGCCCGGCCAACATGGCAAAACCCCATCTCTGCTCTAAAAATATAAAAATTAAAGACTATACTTTCAGGGATCATTTCTGCAGTTTGTTACTAGAGAAGTTTCTCTGAACGTGTAGAGCACCATATATATTTTTTTTTAATTTCTTTTTTTTTTTTTTTTTTTAAGATGGGGTTTCACCATGATGGCCAGGCTGGTCTTGAACTCCTGACTTCAGGTGATCCACCCACCTCGGCCTCCCAAAGTGCTAGGATTACAGGCGTGAGCCACCATGCCCGGCCGGTGTAGGGCACCATTAAAAAAATTAAAAAATTTTTTAAATTAAAAAAATACAAAAATTAGCCAGGCATGGTGGTGTGTGTCTGTAATCCCAGCTACTTGGGAGGCTGAGGCAGGAGAATTGCTTGAAACTGGAAGGTGGAGGTTGTAGTGAGCCAAGATTGCACCACTGCACTCCAGCCTGGGTGACAGAGTGAAATTCTGTCTCAAAAATAATAATAATAATAGTAATAATAAACACCCAGCCAGGTGCAGTGGCTCACACCTGTAGTGCTAGCTACTTGGGAGGCTGAGGTGGGAGGATTGCTTGAGCTAGGAGTTTGAGATCAGCTTCGGTAACACAGTAAGACCCCATCTCAGAAAAAAATATAAGAATATTAAAGTTGGCTGGGCACAGTGGCTCACGCCTGTAATCCCAGCACTTTGGGAGGCCAAGATGGGTGGATTACCTGAGGTCAGGAGTTCGAGACTAGTCTGACCAACATGGTGAAACCCTGTCTCAAAATAAATAAATAAATAAATAATAAAATTTAAAAAAAGAATATTAAAGTCTAGTTGGCAGAGGCAACGTGTAAACACAGGAGAAATTCATGAGCAATGTGTCTTCTCCATGGTGCTGTCATTCAGCTGATATGTTTCCATCTTCCTCAGGTTTCTAGAGAGGAAGGATCTCCCCAGCTGACTTCAGCAAGGCCATCTCCTGCCCAGAGAAACAGTCAGCCTAGCAGTTCTGCCATGATCAGTGTGCTTCGAGCAGGTGGAGCCATCAGAAACATCTGGACGGATCACCAGATCAGGCAAGCCTTGTTTCCCAGCCGACGGTCCCCGCAGGAGAACGAGGACGATGAAGACGATTATCAGATGTTCGTACCATCCTTTTCCTCTTCAGATCTGAACTCTACCAGACTCTGTGAAGACAGCACTTCTAGTCGCCCTTGCAGCTGGCATATGGGACAGATTGAGTCCACTGAGACCTCCAGCTCTGGTCACAGGGTTGTCAGGCGGGCCAGCAGTGCTGGGGAGAGCAACACCTGCCCTCCTGAAATAAGAACTAGTGACAGAACGAGGGAACTGCAGAACGGCCTCAAAACAGAAGGGCAGGAGGAGATGACTCCCTTTGGGTCATCCGTAGAGTTGACTGTTGATGACATAGACCATGTCTATGATAACATCAGTTATGAGGACTTAAAGCTGATGGCTGCTAAGCGGGAGGAAGCTGAATCCACTCCCTCCAAATCAGCCCGGGACTCCGTTCGCCCCAAGAGCACCCCAGAGCTAGCCTTCACAAAGAGGCAAGCTGGCCACAGTAACGGCTCTCTTTATGCACAAAAGGATGGCGCGCTTTCAGGTGGAGAGGCATGCAGCCAGAGCACGTGTGAACTCCAGGTGGTTGAGGAGAACATCTACGATACCATCGGGCTCCCAGATCCTCCGTCGCTGGGTTTTAAGTGCAGCAGCCTAAAGCGTGCCAAGCGGAGCACCTTTTTGGGTCTGGAGGCCGACTTCGTGTGCTGCGACAGCCTGAGGCCATTTGTTTCCCAAGGCAGCCTCCAGCTCAGTGAGGACGAAGCCCCTTACCACCAGGCCACCCCCGATCATGATTATCTGAGTTTCCTCTACGACCCTCCCAGCTGTAACGTGTCCATGCCCGAGAAGCCTGTATCTGATAAACTGTCTGAAGAAGTCGATGAAATCTGGAATGACCTGGAAAATTACATCAAGAAAAACGAAGACAAGGCCAGAGACCGTCTCCTTGCAGCGTTCCCTGTGAGCAAGGATGACATGCCGGACAGACTGCACGCAGAGAGCACCCCTGAGCTGAGCCGGGACGCGGGGCGCGCGGTGTCCACACTGTCCCTGCCTGAGAGCCAGGCTCTCCTCACGCCTCTGAAGAGCAGGCCCGGCAGAGCCAGCCGCGCCAACTGCCCCTTTGAGGAAGACCTGATTTCTAAAGAAGGCTCCTTTCTGAGCCTCAACCGGATCTCTCTGGCCAGTGAGATGCCCCTCATGGACAGTCCCTACGACCTGGCCAGCAGTGGCCTGTCTCAGACGGACCCAGAAAACCCTGACCCGGGGATGGAGGCCATCGATAAGACAAAAAGCAGGGTGTTTATGATGGCTCGGCAGTACAGTCAGAAGATTAAGAAGGCAAATCAACTTTTAAAAGTAAAAAGTCCAGAGCTGGAGCAGCCGCCGGCCAGTCAGCATCAGAAATCTGTGCACAAAGACCTGGCTGCCATCTTGGAAGAGAAGAAGCAAGGAGGGCCCGCCATTGGTATGTGCACCCTGCCCTTCTTCCTTCTCCAAAGCAAGAGGCGAGAGCGGTTTTCAGGTTTCAGATGTCCTTAACATGGACACACCTGTGAGAACACTGACACTCAAGCTTTGTGATCTCAAAGTAAGGCCACAGACAGAGCATACCAGCCTTTTGCCACTTCGCCTCCACTGAATTCTGCACGTTGTGGCATGATTTGGCCTCAGAGGGTGGTGGTGTGTGTGTAATGTTGTAACTGCAGAGATAATATTTTAAGAAAGAGTTTTCTCTAAGATAATCTAAAGTGCGAAACAAGCAATCAGTTTTAACCTGTGACATCTCCAATTTTTCTGGTATATCAGTAATTTCTTACAGGGAGGAGTAGTGTGTGTGATCTTCTAAGGTTTGGAAGGGTATAGAATAACATTTCTTGCTTCAGGATCTCAACAAAAATGCCTACTCCTGCTAACAAAAAGAAAGGGTTTTTTTGCACACTTTTTTTTTGTTTTGGAGACAGAGTCTCTCTCTGTCACCCAGGCTGGAGTGCAATGGCGTGATCTTGGCTACCTTCGCCTCCTGGGTTCAAGCGATTCTCCTGCCTCAGCCTCCTGATAGCTGGGATTACAGGTGCATGCCTCCACACCTGGCTGATTTTTGTATTTTTAGTAGAGACGGGGTTTCACCATGTTGGCCAGGCTGGTCTTGAACTCCTGACCTCGTGATCCACCCACCTTGGCCTCCCTAAACATTGGGATTACAGGCATGAGCCACCGTGCCTGGCAGCACATTTTTTTTTTTTTTTTTTGAGACAGGATCTCACTGTCACCCAAGCTGCCGTGAAATGAGACAGTCACAGCTCACTGCAGCCTCAACCTCCCCAGGCTCAAACAATCCTCCCACCTCAGCCTCCTGAATAACTGAGACCAGAGGCACTCCCCACGACACTCAGCTACTTTTTATATTTTTTGTAGAGAAAGGGTTTCATTTGACAGGTAGTCCACTTAAAAAAAAAAGAAAAAGTTTTTAAAAAAAATAACGAGAGAGAAAGGGTTTTACCATGTTGCCCAGGCTGGTCTCAGTTCCTGGGCTCAAGCAATCTTCTTGCCTCAGCCTCCCAAAGTGCTGGGATTACAGGTGTGAACCACCATCCCAGCCATTGTACGTTCTGTAGCTATTCACAGTATAAATCAGTTGTTTTCTCACATATTTCCATTACTAATTTTTTTTTTTTTTTTTCGAGATAGGGTCTGACTTGGTCACCCAGGCAGGAGTGCAGTAGCATGAATATGGCTCACTGCAGCCTCTGCCTCCTGGGCTCAGGTGATCCTCGCACCTCAGCCTCTCTAGTAGCTAGGACTACAGGCATGCACCACCACATCCCTACTAATTTTGTGTGTGTGTGTGTGTGTGTGTGTGTGTGTGTGTGTGTGTGTGTGTGTGTGTGTGTGTTTTGTAGAAATAGGATTTCATCATGTTGCCCAGGTTGCTGTCAAACTCCTGGGCTCAAGTGATCCTCCCACTTTGGCCTCCCAAAATGCTAGGATTACAGTCGTGAGCCACCACACCTGGCCTACTATATAAGTTTTTGAAAGAGCTGCTATTATGCGTTTTACACTATCTCATTTCGTTTTCATATATGCTTCTGAGTTTAATGCTTTAGTTAGACTCCTTTGTGGAGCACACCAAACCAGAATCTTAGGTGTAATATTGGTAAGATCAGGACTATGGGAATGAGATGCTCATGGTTTGACTTTTCTGAAGGCTAGAATTTGACACTGATCTCCAGGGAAGAGCATAGGTGTGAATAAAGTCCCTGATTGTCATGGAAAGAAAAGTCCCAGGGTAGTGGCTCTCGCCTGAGGAGCTTTTACCTCTAGACCAGAGAGATTTCTGGTTATAGGCCTAGGAATATGCATTTCAAATTGAATGGCCTTTTCATCATATTTTAAGAAACCCTGCCTTAGATTTTCTAACAAAGGACCACCTCAGTATCAAATGAGAGAGTCTGTTCTACAATTAAAAGTAAAAGCTGGGTGATGGCTTAGTGTCAGGACAGATTCCAGTAATTATCTTCATTAACAGCACATCAGGACAAGTTGATGACACTAAACTATTAAATCCTGTCTTTAGAATTGACTTACTGACGTTGATGGAAACTGAAGAATAGGAAGAGGGTATCCACATCTTAAATGAATCCACAAGTTGCACAACAAGAATCTGTGGGGAACTTTTTTTTTTTTAATTTGGGAGTATTTAAGAATTGTCTAAAGTTTTAATCTTCAGTACAGTTTCTTAACAGATAGGGAAATGAAATCGTGGAAATGATGCCTGAAGGATTTCACAGACTCTGAGTTCTTCTTCTTCTTCTTAATGAAATGAAGGTTAACAGTGATTTTTGTATACATAGGAGACTAGAATGCATGTATTTTTCTCCTTGCAATGATGAGCTGTGAGTAATTCAACTCCCTTTTCCTACGCTAGTGTTGCTAAGCTGGTTTGCTGTTATAGAGAAAGTGACTGAGTTCCAGCTGTAGGAGAAGTTTTGGTGGAGCAGAGAATATATGGCCTTAGAAACAGTTGCACATTGGCAGCTGCAGGCGTTGACTAAGTCTGGGTTGGGGCTCCTCAGAGTAAGAGAAAATATAATGCTGAAGTGTTGGATGATGATGGCTTATGCCCACAGCCTGCCAATGAAAGAGTAGTAATGCCCTGGATCAGGCTGTTTTGAATATGGACCATCTGTTAAAATACAAAGCTCCAATCTTGATAGAATTACATCCTTTGATATTGAATCATCAGGGCCTATGACTACCTTAAATAGTCTTCTTGTTTACCCACCTTTCACATGTGAAATGATTGCACACTGGGGTTTCCTTTTCACTTTCAGTTGGCTCTGCTTTTTGTTTTGCCTGCTGGTGCTGTCTTGGGATCCTACAGGATCTTTTCTCAGCTTTGTGTCTGGGTCCTTTCTTGACATGGTGGGCTCCTGTCGACATTCTCCCCAACAAGAGAGAATCTCCTAGAGTCATCTTCTGAGAGTGCAGTCTTTCCCGCCGCCTGGCAGGGGCACATCCCTAGGGCCTGCCGAGTGATATCCACACCTCTTCCAGCTGGGTGATGGAGACCACTTCCTGTGCCCAACAGGCTTTCCAGCAGTTGACATGATGACTCCTTTTCTCTTTCTTGTTTATCTGGGCACAGGACGTCGTAATCGAATGGACCGATTCTCCAGACTTCTCCGTGTGGGCCTTGCCGCTTTGCCAGGAGCTTGCTCTCGGTGCTGTGCGGAAGGAGGAGCATCTTACTCACCTGCTGAAACTCTCGAGCATCTTTATTGAACTCTCTAGCTGGGGTCTCCAGGCCCCGGGTCCAATTTCCGCCTATAAATCACCCAACCAGGTCCAGTAGCTCCCACATCTTAGAGCCTGTCATAGCATGCTGGCCATCTTGATCCATCAGAACTCCCTCTGGATAGGCTTTGAGACAAAGGAGGCCTTTGGGTTTCTGGGTATTTGGTGATATTTCACATGAGAGAAAACTCCATACAGGCTTGAGAAATGTTCAGCTCCTGTGTAGAGTAAGGAAGGCACAATTTTATGCTTTTGTCTACAGCTCGAGCAACATCAGAAACATTGATTTTAATCCTCTGTCTAGAAAACAGCATGTTCGATATTTCCCTTGGCAAAGATTATTCTAAATTTTTATCTGAGATCATAAGAACTCCAACTTTTGAATCTCAGGAAACGGCAATAAGGGCTGGGCATGGTGGCTCACGCCTGTAATCCCAGCATTTTGGGAGGCCGAGGCGAGCGGATAACAAGGTCAGGAGTTTGAGACCAACCTGGCCAACATGATGAAATGCCATCTCTGCTAAAAATACAAAAATTAGGCAGGTGTGGTAGTGTGTGCCTATAGTCCCAGCTACTTGGGAGGCTGAGGCAGAAGAATCACTTGAACCCGGGAGGCGGAGGTTGCAGTGAGCCGAGATCATGCCACTGCACTCTAGACTAGGTGACAGAGTGAGACTCCATCTCAAAACAAAAACCATAGACATCTTTGCGATTGTCATGTAATGATAATGTATACGTTCTATACAAGCTGTTAAAACTAGAACTAAGGATATGGGGGAACCTCAACTCAGCTGACTAATAATAGACTTTTTAGGCCAGAGATGTCATCTCAGCTTGGCTGTTTAATTACAGCTGGTGCTCTGGAAGCTTGTCTCTTGTTCACATAGGCATCATGCAAACTATAGACTCTCTTAGAAGGTCAAGCTGAAACACACAAACAAAAAACACCCTTAGATCAGCAAGTGTATTGCCTACTAGTGAGATACCTTTTATTCAAAATTGATAAATGGTCAACTCTGTCATCCAAAGATAAACTGGGCCCATTATGAGTTATCAATAGGAAACATTTTAGCTGTCTTCTTGCTTCCCCTTTTTCTGCTATGACCTGATCTCCAGGCCACCTTTCCACTCCCCGTGGTATGGGAATTAAAAACATTCATTTTTAATACCAGGCTTAAAAGGAGGCTGAGTGCAGTGGCTCACACCTATAATCCCAGCATTTTGGAAGGCTGAGCTGGGCGGATCACTTGAGGTCAGGAGTTCCAGAACAGCCTGGCCAACATGGTGAAACCCCATCTCTACTAAAAATACAAAAATTAGCCAGGTGTGGTGGCACGTGCTTGTAGTCCCAGCTACTCAGGAGGCTTAGGCAGGAGAATTGCTTGAACCTGGGGAAGCAGAAGTTGCAGTGAGTCATGATTGTGCCACTACATTCCAGCCTGGGCAACAGAGCAAGACTCCATCTCAAAAAAATAAGTAAAATAAAGGAGGGAATGAAAAAAAAAATCTGAATAATGAATTAGTTATTGAGACCAATTTCAGTCTAGAACCATGCTAGGCACTCTATGGGGAGTTGAACAAAATGTACAGCATTGTTCTCCCAGACCAAAAGCTCAGAAGCTAGACCAGGTGGCTCACACCTGTAGTCCCAGCACTTTGGGAGGCAAAAGCAGGAGGATCGTTTGAGCTCAGGAGTTCATGACCAGCCTGGGCAACATAGTGAGACTCTGTATCTACAAAAAATTTAAAAATTAAAAATTCCAGGTGGCTCATGCCTATAGTCCCAGGTACTCAGGAGGGTGAGGCAGAAGGATTGTTTGAGCCCAGGAGTTTGAGGCTGCAGTGAGTTTTGATCATACCACTGTACTCCATCCTGGCCAACAGAATAAGACCCTGTCTAAAAAAAAAAAAAGAAGAAATAAAAGAAAAGCTCAGAGACTAATAAAGTAACTTACATAAAGTGGTTGGGCACAGTGACTCACACCTGTAATCCCAGCCCTTTGGGAGGCCAAGGCCAGTGGATCACTTGAGGTCAGGAGTTCGAGACCAGCTTGACTAACGTGACGAAACCCTGTGTCTACTATAAATACAAAAATTAGCCAGGTGTGGTGGTGGACGCTTGTAGTCCCAGCTACTAGGGAGGCTGAGGCAGGAGAATCACTTGAATCTGGGAGGCTGAGGTTGCAGTGAGCCAAGATTGTGCCACTGTACTCCAGTCTGAGCAACAGAGCAAGATTTCATCTCAAAAAATAAAGTAACTTACACAAAATAAGCAATGCAGTGACCAAATTGTGTGTGTGTGCACACACAGCCAACAGCTAGGTACACACTATGACTTCAGAGAAGAGAAATCAGAAAAGGATTCAAGTAAGGAGAAGGATAGGGCTTATGGACAATCTTGCGATGGGTGGGATTTGATTAAGCAAAGGATGAGGAGAGTATAATAAGAAAGACAAAGGTATGGGCAATACTGTGGGTAATTTGGATGATATGTGATGTCAGATTATCTGGGCTATAATCAAGATCTGCTTGCTCTTACAAGACTTTATTGTTAAATTTTGATACTGGAATAGTTTGCTTAAATTTTTTAAGTTCTGCTACATTTTCCAAAATTGTCATCTTGGAAACTTGTGGACGTTCAGAGCCTTGCTGATTCAGCTGTGGGATCAGGCTCGGGGCTATAGTGTATGTGAGAACACTTGAGCAGACTGTCTGCCTTTCAGGTGGGTCTGCTAACCAATGACTGTATTAAAGGTCCAGCTGCTTTTGATTGGGTTTCATAGTTAATGAAATATTATAGGTTTCAGGATGGCTACCATGGGCACACTGGTGTCCATGGAGACTTTTACACTCTTACGATGTCTCTAAACCCTAATTAATATTAAGAGTCCTGGCTGGGCGTGGTGGCTCACGCCTGTAATCCAAGCACTTTGGAAGCCAAGGTGTGGATCACCTGAGGTCAGGAGTTCAAGACCAGCCTGACCAACATGGTGAAACCCTGTCTTAAAAAAAAAAAAGAATCTTTACTGCGCCTTTTAAGGAATAATTTCTCAAGTTTTTGTAACTAGAAATTTCAAAACTAATAATCTCTGTTCTTTCAAAGAATTTGTTCTTCCAAAGGATCTGCATATAGGTCTGTAATGAGAAGTTAGACTATTTACCTTGATTGTGGAGAATAGGGGTGACGGGTTGGGATTGCAATTAAAGGTTACACAGTAACAAGTTGTTTTCTCTCCTCATGGAAGATAGACTCAAAAGAAATGGCAAAACTAACCTAAATGAGCATTTATTAATAGTTTAAGTTCAAGAAATAATTTGCTAATAACACATCACTAAAAATGTAAATAGTTTAAAGAAGAAGAAAACAGTGTTACCTGCTGGTTATCGTACATAGGATACATTTCCTTCACAGAGATTGTGTCAACGTGGTCTGAGCAGGATACAGGATGCATTAGAGGAAGCTTGTCCAACCCACGCCCCACAGGCTGCGGGCAGCCCAGAACAGCTTTGAATGTGGCCCAACACAAATTTGTAAACTTTCTTAAAACAGTAATGTTTTTCTCATTGTAAGATGTGGCCTACAAAGAAAAAAAGATGAGAGTTGGTGGCAGTATTTATTTTATTTTAAAAAGAAAAAAATAATTAAGGTTTTTTTTGTTTTGTTTTTGTTTTTTTTTTTTTTTGCGATTTTTAAAAAGCTCATCAGCTATCACTACTGTTAGTGTATTTTTTGTGTGGCTCAAGACAATTATTTTTTCAGTGTCTCCCGGGGAAGCCAAAAGATTGGATACCCCCGCATTAGAGTTTTTTATTCTTGGGTGTTTGTGTGGGTGCCTGGATTGAGGAGGGTGGCAGATCTTGAAATTGACATCTCTGGGCTCCCATCTTAAATCATTGCCAGCCCGAGAATTTCCTACTCATAGCATGGTAATGTATTAATATTTAGAAGTATCTGTACTCAGAATCAGGGTAAAGGGGAGAATGGCCTTGTGGCTTAATTTTAAGTGGCAAAAGCTTATGTGGAAGTAACTGCTAGGTCCTATTCTTGAACCAGTAGTAGAGAGCATTAAATTATTTAGTACATGCACAGACGGCCCCTTCTTAATGTCTTGGCCGCATAGGCTTTAGTGCTCTGCTTCTGGGGATGTGAAAGGAGATGTGAGTTCGTCAATATAAGTGCTTTTGAAGCATGTGAGGGGATGACTTTCCTTAGTAGACACTGGTTCCCCAGACAATGGCAGTGGAGGGCTGCCTGGAAGCAAGAAATGCAGGAACAGCCAGGAGCTGACTCCTCTAGGAGCAGTTGTCTGAGAGCAAAGAAAAATGATGGGAAGCCAGGGGTAGCTACTGCATTGTGGATTATGGCCGTGCTGCCTTTTTCTGTTGTTGTTGTTTGTTTTTTGAGATGAAGTCTTGCTCTGTCGCCCAGGCTGGAGTGCAGGGGCGCAATCTCATTTCACTCTGCAACTTCTGCCTCCTGGATTCAAGCGATTCTCCTGCCTCAGCCTCCCGAGTAACTGGGACTACAGATATTCGCCACCACACCCGGCTAAATTTTTTTTTTTGAAACAGAGTATTGCTTTGTCATCCAGGCTGGAGTGCAGTGGCAGGATCTCAGCTCACTGCAACCTCCCCCTCCTGGGTTCAGGCTATTCTCCTGCCTCAGCCTCTTGAATAGCTGGGATTGCAGGTGCATGCTACCACACCCAGCTAAGTTTTGTGGATTGTTTGTTTGTTTTTAATAGAGACGGGTTTCACCGTTTTGGTCGGCTGGTCTTGAACTCCTGACCCTGTGATCCGCCCGCCTTGACCTCCCAAAGTGCTGGGATTACAGGCATAAGCCACCATGCCTGGCCTAAATTTTTGTATTTTTAGTAGAGATGGGGTTTCACCATGTTGGTCAGGCTGGTCTTGAACTCCTGATCTCAAATGATCCATCTGGCTTGGCGTCTCATAGTGCTGCAATTACAGGCTTGAGCAACCAAATCCAGTCCTTCCATACTGTTTTTAAAGACTGCTTGAATGATTTTTCATTGACCAGCCTGAAGTGCTGACTTGCTTGTTTTTATGGTGCATGTTTTCAGCACTGACACTGTTTCATGCTTATAAAAAACACTAGACACTTTCACTGTATGTAGTGGACATTTGCAGACCTGCTGTTGAAGCAAAATAATGCAGAATTAGGTTAAATTAAATGAACTTTTAGGTGGCATTTTTATTTATATTAAACCATGGATTTTTTTTTTTTTTTTTAAAGATGGCGTTTGACCATGATGGCCAGGCTGGTCTTGAACTCCTGACCTCAGGTGATCCACCCACCTTGGCCTCCCAAAGTGCTAGGATTACAGGCGTGAGCCACCGAGCCCGGCCAACCGTGGATTTTTTTTTTATTAGTTTGTGTTGTTTAGACTTCAGTGATTACTCATCCTTAAACATCATTTAGTCTTGTCTACTGTTAAAATTTTAAAATATGTTGGGTAGAATGTTATACTCTTATTTTTAATCTTCACATATAGGAATTATCCTGTGTGTTTTTACTGTTTCAATATTTGCCTTCCAGGTGCCAGGATTGCTGAGTATTCCCAGCTGTATGACCAGATTGTATTCAGAGAGTCTCCCTTGAAAATTCAGAAGGATGGCTGGGCCAGCCCCAAAGCATCCTCCCTCCTGAGGTCTGCATCACCTTCCCAGGTCCACCATGGCAGTAAAGATTGGCTTCTGCATTCAACATACAGTAATGGTGAGCTGGCAGATTTCTGTCCCCCACCAGAGCAAGACTTGAGATCAACATATCCCACGTTTGAGATCAATACGAAAAGTACTCCCAGGCAGTTGTCCGCAGCTTGCTCTGTGCCTTCTCTTCAAACCTCCGACCCTCTGCTGGACTCCATGCAGAGATGCAGCGTGGTAGTAAGTCAGCCCAACAAAGAGAACGCGTGTCAGGGCTATCTGTACAACTCCTTGGGTCGGAAAGGGATCAGCGCTAAATCTCAGCCTTATCACAGGTCCCAGTCATCTTCCTCCGTCTTGATAAACAAATCAATGGACTCCATCAACTACCCTAGTGAAGTGGGAAAGCAGCAGCTGCCATCTTTACACAGAAGTTCAAGGTGTGAGGGTCACCAGGACTTGCTGGCAGATATTGCTGACTTGCGTCAACAGGGCCCTGAAAAACTCTCAGATCTCACACTCCAAGACTCACAGAAAGTTTTGGTGGTCAATAGAAATGTACCCTTAAATGCCCAAATAGCAACACAGAACTATTTTTCCAATTTCAAAGAGACTGATGGAGACGAAGATGACTATGTGGAAATCAAGTCAGAAGAAGATGAGTCAGAGCTGGAGTTTGCTCACGATCGTAGAAGGAAATCTGACTCAAAGTTCATGGATGCTGACTTTTCTGATAATGCCTGCAGCAGCAACACAGCTCAGTCTTTGAATAGTCCATGCACTCCCAAAAAGCAGGTGAACAGCAAACTTGAGCTTTCACCGTTTCTGACAACATATAATGATTCTGACAGACTGAATGACTATCTTTGGAGGGGGCCGTCCCCCAATCAACAAAATATTGTCCAGTCTCTAAGGGAAAAATTTCAGTGTCTCAGTTCGAGCAGTTTTGCTTAAGGTTCTTCATGATAACTGCCTGAATTAACTTCTTCTTTTGCTCATAAAACGTTACAGATACTGATGAGGTGTTCTATGTGTACCAGATTAAAACAATTTTGTAAGAACCAGAGGTGTAAAACACACTTTCTTTTACAGCACAGCTTTTTGAAATGGCTGACGATGCAGCCAGGATTGTACTGTAGCACGTGTCGGCATCAACAGTGTATTTTCTGATGCTGAGTGTCTTCATGTTTCATGTAAGTCAATCTTACTTGAACGTTTTTTAGACTTTTAACATCATGGCCGTATTTTTTTCCATATCCTGACAACAGTGCTCACACCTTAAGAAATGCAATAGACGGGCTCGGTGGCTCACACCTGTAATCCCAGCACTTTGGGAGGCCGAGGCGGACGGATTGCCTGAGCTCAGGAGTTCCAGACCAACCTGGGCAACACGGTGAAACCCTGTCTCAAAAAAAGAAAAAAAAAAAGCAGTAATCCAATAATCCTTTCCTATTATCCAGAAGGCCTGGGTAGTTTTATCCTATGACTCACAGGCAGCAAGGAGACATTTTCATGCTTTAAAAGGTAACGAAAGCTGTTTAACGAATTATGCTTATATCTCACATTTTGGTTATATTTATGGCAAGACCTTAGGATAACTTAAGCCAGAGATTTGTAATTGGAGTGTAGCCTGAGGTGCCCATTTTAGGGTTTCTGTGCTAGTATTCTTTTATCATTTCATTTTGATGCAGAAATTGTGTGACTATTGAAAATTAAAACGTAGCAGGACCCATTTTGTGTATGCAAAACTTCTAACCTGTATTCCTGGACAAGGCCTAGAGAATGAGCTGCTCATCATGTTTATAATATAATTTCTGGGGCGAAATGAATGATTTCCTTAATGGCTTAGAGAAAACCAAGATTAATAAAATGCAAATTGACTTAGCTGTTAGAAGAAATGGGATGACTTCCTGGAACCACTTGATTACCTCTTCAAATGACAGTTGAAAGAGAAAAAACAAAACTGAAATCCCACCAGACCATTTTGTGTGCCTGTTTCTAATCAATACAAAGTTAAGCATGAGCTAAAATAAGACAAAGCACTTTAAACTTACCCTTTCCAGAGCAGTTTTTTACATGCACCTCATGAGTTTGGGATTCTGCCAAATGACCTTCTCCATCCTGGCCCTGAGGAGTCATTGGCTGCAGGAATCCTAAACCACACATAACATGGGAGCCTTTTTTCATTGTTTTCAGGTATATAAAAGAATGAAATACTTGGTTAGTAGGTGTGCTAATAACACCTTTTATGTTGTGGCCATTTGTCACATTTCGTTGTGACACTGTATACTAATCTAACTCCTTATGAAAGGCAACAGAAAAATAAGGCATTGTGCATAAAAAAGTCAAAGAAGCTAAAGAGAAAAATGAAGGCAGATTTATTGCTACTTTATAAAAATGTTCTATTTTATTGAAGACTGCAGTTAATGCAGCAAGAATGTTTTCTCAAGGGGTGGTCTTAGTATTTTCATTTTAATCAGGTGTACATTTTATGGCCTTTCCCCCACACTCTTAGTTTCAATTTTAAAAGATACAATAATATATGTAGGGAAAGGGGCCTGGGCTTTTCATTTAAAGGTAAGTAGTAATATTGAGTAAGTGACATAATTGTTTTCCCTTTGTAAGTCCTATGCCTCTTTTTCTTAACTGTCAGATGTAATATATGAGAATTTTTATCTTACAAATAGGGACGTAAGGCATTGGATTTTATTTTTAAATAACAAAAGATAACCGAAGTTTTTTGCTTCTCCAGAGTATTCTTATAGCTTATGAAACAAAGTCCACATTGAATAGCACGGTCTGGAAACATTCCTTCTTTTATTGTCTTTATTTAAACATAATATGTGTTTTCAAGATGAAACAATTTTTTTAAAAAGTACCACAAGAAAGTTTGTTTTGTTTTGTGTTTTGAGACCAAGTCTCACTCTGTTGCAGTGGTGCGATCTTGGCTCACTGCAACCTCCACCTCCCAAATTTCAGCAATTCTGGGATTACTGCCACTACCGGTCACTACACTTGGCTAATTTTTGTGTTGGTAGTAGAGACAGGGTTTCACCATGTTCCCAGGCTGGTCTCGAACTCCTGACCTCAGGTGATCCGCCTGCCTCGGCCTCCCAAAGTGTTGGGATTACAGGCATGAACTATTGTGCCTGGCCAAGAAAGCATGTTCTTAGAGGTGTGTGGAAGTGCATTTGTATTACCTATGAACAAAATTACGTGACTCTTGTCCCAGGAAAGCTGTTTCGCATTTTTGCTTTTTGGTTGGTATTATCCAGTTCAATATAGTTCATATTATCGTTCTGTCTGACTCAGAAATTACTTCTTCATGCCAGCGTTTTGTTGCATGACTTTGATGTTTCCTATACGAATACACCTCACTGCACGTAAGTGGGTATCTTACTGTATAAAATATCTACATGGGTTTAGGTTTTAGGATAAATCTGTAGTTTTATAGATAATTTCTGTTGGCCAGGACACAAATTTTGATTTGTTTTAATTGTGTGTATATATATATAAAATCATGTTTGTATTTTTTTCCACAAAGTTATCAATTGCTTTTGTTTAAAATAGTTTCTTTTAGAAGTGGGGTGGGGATGTATATAACAGGGGGAAATGTTGTATGTACTTTAAAGTTATGTCAAGTTTATTAGTTTCCTGTACTGAAGGTTTAATTTTTTTTTTTATATAAGTTTACTTTTCACCTGCTCTATTCTTTGTGGGGGGGGAAATGCATCTAGGAAAACATAGTTTAAATACTGTATATAAGATAATGAAATTAGTAATGCCCATTATTTAATAAAGTTTGTAAAGTACAAAGTAATTTGTAGTGTGAATTCATGTGTTTATTCTAGAACATCAAGATGTTTCCAAACTACATGTGGCTATAATAACTTTTTCTTGTCTTGTGAACCATGCAGAAAATGGTTCAGGATCACAATGATATAACTATGTTTCAGTGGCCCAGGATAAACCATTTTCTACATCTTCAGATTACTTTTGATATAGTGAATTTGGAGCCAGGCGCAGTGGTTCACGCCTGTAATCCCAGCACTTTGGGAGGCTGAGGCAGGCAGATCATGAGGTCAGGAGATCAAGACCATCCTGGCCAACATGGTGAAACCCTGTCTCTACTAAAAATACAAAAATTAGCTGGGTGTGGTGGCTTGCACCTGTAATCCCAGCTACTTGGGAGGCTGAGGCAGGAGAATCGCTTGAACCTGGGAGGTGGAGGTTGCAGTGAGCCGAGATCGCGCCATTGCACTCCAGCCTGGTAACAAAGCGAGACCGTCTCAAAAAAAAAAAAAAAGCAACAGTGAGTTTGGTGTCTAGGGTTGTTTTTGTTTTCTTGATAGACAGCTAAATTAGATCAGTTGCTAAATTACCTTTTTAAAAAAATTACAACAAATAACAGAAAACAGTCTTTTAACTGTTTTATTATTGAATCAAAAAATTAATATAGCCGGGCATGGTGGTTCACACCTGTAATCCCAGCACTTTGAGAGGCCGAGGTAAATGGATCCCTTGAGGCCAGGAGTTTGAGTCCAGCCTGGCCAACATGGTGAACCTGTCTCTACTAAAAATGCATGGTGGTACATGCCTATAATCCCAAGCTACTCAGGTGGCTGAGGCACAAGAATCACTTCAACTAGGGAGGCAGAGGTTTCAGTGAGCTGAGATCATGTCATTGCACTCTGACCTGGGCAACACAGTGAGACTCTTTGTCTCAAAAAAAGAAAATTAATATAAGTTTTTGGCACAAATTAAGGTTTTTGTAAATGTAACTTCATGTTCTTAATTTGATAGACAAAGTTTACGGGAAACAAAAATATGCCGATAAAAGTTTTTAATTACACTTTCCAAAGCAGCTCTTTCCAAATGTAAGCAAAAAGCCCTACCCGATTATGATGAAAATGTAGATTACCTAGCTTTCCTCACACTGAAGAAAACAGCTTTCAGCTTTTAGTGTGTTTTAGAGAGAAGAGTTTCCAACTCCACATGGAGGTGGCCTCGGATCTGCCTTATCTTCCTGTTCCACCTTGAGGTGGAAAATGGATGGGTTCGCTGTAAGTTCAGTTTAGAGAAACAAATGACAGAAGAACCATGCCCTGTGTAAATGGTATACATAAATCCAGTCCTTAAGGAAAAATGTTAATGAGCA
This sequence comes from Cheracebus regulus, assembly GCA_963574635.1. Classification (NCBI taxonomy): domain Eukaryota; kingdom Metazoa; phylum Chordata; class Mammalia; order Primates; family Pitheciidae; genus Cheracebus; species Cheracebus regulus. The sequence continues at coordinate 10,148 of CAUYQU010070987.1, read as the reverse complement.
GACTTACAGTGAGCTGTAAATACAGTGATGAACATAAACACTTAATAACATTTGTCTCAAGTTTCATTTGATGTAAAAACAACTTAAAAATCTCTGTTTTAAAGAGCAAATGTTAACGATGCTTCAAGAACTTTGACATCCTCTAATTCTATGTAACTTTCTCTATCTGGATTGTGATAACTATACTCAATTTTTTTTTTTTTTTCCTGAGACAGTGTCTCACTCTGTTGGCCAGGCTGGAGTGCAGTGGCACTATTTTAGTTCACTGCAATCTCTCCCTCCCAGGTTCAAGGAATTCTCCTACCTCAGCCTCCCAAGTAGCTGGGATTACAGGCACACACCACCACACCCAACTAACTTTTGTATTTTTAGTAGAGATGGGGTTTTACCATGTTGGCCAGGCTGGTCTTGAACTCCTGGCCTCAAGTGATCCACCCACTTCAGCCTCCCAAAATGCTGGGATTACAGATGTGAGGCACTGCACTCAGCCACTACACTCAGTTGTATCACCAAGAAGGGGGATTACAACAAAAGCAACTGCTTTAACTTTTTTGCTAATTTATGTGTCTTTATGTCTTTAATTTAAACTTTGTCTTAGAGTTATGATCTGGAGCTTTCAGTTGTGCATGGGTTTTTTTTTTTTTTTTTTAAGAGACCTAGTCTCACTTACCTAGATTGGTATTGAGTTCCTGGCCTCAACTGATCCTCCTGCCTTGGCCTCCCAAACTGCTGGGATTACAGGCATAAGCCATCATGCCTGCCCTTTTTCTCAATGTTTTTTGTTTTAAAAAAATCATATATATGCACATAGATTTGTTTATACAGAGAGATACTGTGGAAATTATGCTGCATCAAAAAGCTTAATAAATGTAGACTATGATTATATAATCTAATAAAATTTGGAATGTCTGGTCTATAGCATATTTGAAAGCTCTTTAACAGAAGTTTAGAAGATTATGTTCAAAAAGAAAAAAAACGAAGCTCTTTAACAGAAGATCGAAAATTCCTTTTTGAAAGAATATTCTAGGCCGAGTATGGTGGCTCACGCCTGTAATCCCAGCGCTTTGGGAGGCTGAGGCAGGTGGATCACCTGAGGTCAAGAGTTTGAGACCAGCCTGGCCAACATGGTGAAACCCCGTCTCTACTAAAAATACGAAAAGTAGCCGGGTGTGGTGGTATATGCCTGTAATCCCAGCTACTCAGGAGGCTGAGGCAGGAGAATCACTTGAACACAAGAGGTGGAGGTTGCAGTAAGCCAAAATCACACCGTTGCACTCCAGCCTAGGCAACAAGAGCAAGACTTGCATCTTAAAAAAAAGAATATTTTAAAATTTAGCAACTGCAACCATTGTCTGATTGGACCAGTTGAGGTAGAAATGGCTTTACCAGCTCTACACCATGCTGGGCAATTTGTTGTGTCCCATACATTTTGATAATTGAATAGAGTTTAAAACTTGTTTGAGTCCGAAGCGTGTGAAAAACATATTCAGACCAGATACACAAAGGAGGGAAGTAAGAACAACAGCAAATAAGTTGCTTTAAAAAATTCACAGCACCAGAAATCCAGTATCATCAACTTTCCTTAGTGCTCCTATTAGGTAGGTCAGGGGAGGTGGCATTTTGGAAAGACTCTCTGCCCCTTTCCCATCTTGTAGCTAATAGAATTCCTGAGACATTTACTCTGCAGATTTCCAATAACCTTTTAGGCTAAGCATCTACATGGGCACAGGAGGATGAGATTATCAGATGCTCCTCAGCGTTCCATGTAGACCAATGCCTGTCCTGGTAACTGCTTTTGTTTTTTGTTCGTTTGTTTGTTTTAAATTCAGTCCCTGTAGAGACTGCCAAAAATTGCCAATGCCGACTATATTTCAAGTCGTCATGGCGGGGTATTGGGAAAAGTTTTCAATTAGCAGTAATCACGTCTTGGATAAAAATCATTGGCTACAATACTGCCACTGCGCAAAGCTGATAACTGCTTTTGATGATGCGATGAGAGCATAGAGCACCCTAGCACGTAGGTGTGGGGTTGAAGTCAGGTAATGTGGAAGGAAAGGATCCAGAATGCTAAGATTTTGGGTGCCAAAAAAACAAACTTGCCCACTTTACAATTGTGGTACATGCCCATGGAATAAAGTCCACTGTATGTATCTATGAAAAACAAAGTGGCTGGGCATGGTGGCTCACGCCTATAATCCAAGCACTTTGGAGGCCAAGGTGGACGGATCACCTGAGGTCAGGAGTTCAAGACCAGCCTGACTAACATGGTGAAACCTCGTCTTAAAAAAAAAAAAAAAAAAAAAGAAAAGAAAAAGTTTTGGCCGGGCGCGGTGACTCATGCCTATAATCCCAGCAGTTTTGGAGGCCGAGGCAGGCGGATGACCTAAGGTTGGGAGTTAGAGACCAGCCTGACCAACATGGAGAAACCCTGTCTCTAGTAAAAATACAAAATTAGTTAGGTGTGGTGCCAGGCACCTGTAGTCTCAGCTACTTGGAAAGCTGAGGCAGGAGAATCACTTGAACCTGGGAGGCAGAGATTACAGTGAGCCGAGATCGAGCCAATGCTCTCCAGCCTGGGCAACAAGAGCAAAACTCCATTTCAAAAAAAAAAAAAAAAAGTTTTATTTTCCTGACAACGGTTTATTCACATGAGTCATACAATAGGAAAGAAAGACAAGCAGGCAGTTTCACCTCATTAGTTCCAAAACCATGTTTGTTCAGCTCAGTGTAAAACTACAGGGCTTGGATCGTGATGAAATCATCTGCTCTAAGGGGCAAATACAAGCTCTCGGTTTGCCCTCCTGTTTACACAGCAATGTATGCCTCTCCACATAGTTCTCATGGAACCATCAAGACCACGGGGTAAGCAGATTCCTTCTACTTGACCATAGTTAAAGGCTGCAAACTGCTGGCCCAGGGGCTGAATCTGGCTTGTGTACATTTATTTATTTACTTGTTGATTGATTGATTGATTGATTGGAGATAGAGTCTCACTCTGTTGCCCAGGCTGGAGTGCAGTGGCGTGATCTTAGCTCACTGCAGCCTTCACCTTCCGGGTTCAAGCAATTCTCCTGCCTCAGCTTCCCAAGTAGCTGGGACTATAGGCACATGCCACCACACCTGGCTAATTTTTGTATTTTTAGTAGAAACAGTTTCACTATGTTGCCCAGGTTGGTCTCGAACTCCTGGGCTCAAGTGATCCACTCCCCTCAGCCTCCCAAAGTGCTGGGATTATAGGCATGAGCCACCACGCCCAGCCCTAGGCGTGGTGTTTTTAACACAGAATAAAATCCTCCAGGGTTGGGCACTGTGGCTCATGTCTGTAATTTCAGCACATTATGGGGCAGAAGCAGGAAGATCACTTGAGGTCAAGAGTTTGAGAACAGCCTGGCCAACATGGTGAAAACCCATCTCTACTAAGAATACAAAAATTAGCCAGGCTTGGTGGTACATGCCAGTAATCCCAGCTACTCGGGAGGCTGAGGCAGGAGAATCTCTTGAACCCAGGAGGCGGAGGTTGCAGTGAGCCGAGATCACACCAGTGTACTCCACCTTGGGCAACAAAGTGAGACTTCATCTCAAATGTAAAGCAAAAATCCTCCACAAAGACCTCCACAATCTGTCTCTGCCTTTATATTAATAGGAGCTGCTCCCTCTGCCTGCAATACCCTTCCCTTACTACCCAAAGGGAAACCTGCTGAGTCCTCAAAACCCAGCACAGAAATGATTGCCAAGAACTGCGAGATTTTACCCAGCTTGCAAGCTAACAAGGTAGCTTGCCTTAGTTTCAGGAACACTGGCAGAAGACACAAGACTCCTGGGTAAGAGACAAAGGACATGATTACTGCACAGCCAGCAGCAGGAGCTTTACATTTGCATTGCTTCCCCTCGCTCCTCTAGTCTCAGAGCAGCCCAGGGGATTGTTGTACACACAGTGGTTCATTCCACAGCAGAAGACCCTGAGCTCAGAAATCCCCAATCTTAAAGAAGCTACTAGTGGCCAGCATGGTGTCTTACACCTGTAATCCCAGCACTTTAGCAGGCCGAGGCGGGCGGATACAAGGTCAGGAGATTGAGACCATCCTGGCTAACATGGCGAAAACCCGTCTCTACTAAAAATACAAAAAATTAGCTGGGCACGGTGGTATGTGCCTGTAATCCCAGCTATTTAGAGGCCGTGGCAAGAGAATTGAACCTGGGAGGCCGAGGTTGCAGTGAGCACAGATTGCATCACTGCACTCCAGCCTGGGCCACAGCATAAGACTGTCTCAAAAAAAGAAAAAATAAAGATGCAAATCTGCCCAAACTTTGCCCCTGGAAGGAGGCATTATCTTTATTCTATGGAGGCTAACGAATCTGCCTTCTGCCCTAAGGGGAGACACTATTTCTATCTTCCAAGGCTGTATGCTCTATAAATGTCCTTGAACTGATAGTCTGGAGTAAGGGAAAAATACAAGACATGAAGAAATAACAAAATCAGAAGACCTATAAAAAATGGTCTCAATGCTAATTTTGTGACATACAAATTTTTAAAAATTTTTTATCTAATATGATTAAGGATGGAGAAAGACTGTTAAACCCAATTGAATGAGAATATACATTGGTATAAAATATCATAAATGAATTTTGCAATATGAATCAGTAACATAAAAAATTCATCCTCTTTGAGCCAGTAATTAGGCTTCCGGGAATTTATTCTAAGGAATAAATTTAGCTGCAGTTAAAGATTTATGTAGCCTGGCAAGGTGGCTCACGCCTGTAATCCCAGCACTTTGAAAGGCTGAGGTGGGCGGATTACCTGAGGTCAGGAGTTCAAGACCAGCCTGACAAACGTGGAGAAACCCTGTCTCTACTAAAAATACAAAATTAGCCAGGTATGGTGGCACAGTCTGTAATCCCTGGCAGCTACTAGGGAGGCTGAGGCAGGAGAATCGCTTGAACCTGGGAGGCGGAGGCTGCAGTGAGCTGAGAAGGTGCCACTGCCCTCCAGCCTGGACAAGAAGAGCGAAACTTCATCTCAAAAAAAAAAAAAAAGATTTATGTAACAAATGTCTCCATGTATGCCTCACTGGTAGAATCACACACTGGTTGGTATTTGTAATAAGACAGATTTTGCTGAGCATTTTTGGTGTGTATGCTACCCATACTCCTATGGACCAGGCTCGCACCTTCTGGAGCCATGCTTTCCAGGCTAAACAATCAGACCAGGTCCAGGTCACACTCCCTGGGAGCTTCGGAAAAAGCTGCATCAAGCCAGAGCTTCTCCCCAAGCCCAGCAAACCAGTCATGGCTCAGGAAGGCCTTCCTGGGAGACCAAAGCTTCCTCCTTCATTGAAGAGGAGAACTCTTGGTGGGGACAAGAGTGACTTTATTTTAAATGCCAATCTACTGACTAACCCCAAGTCTGGGAATGCCTCCAGAATGTCGAGTTTATATATTATCTTTATGTAGAAACACCCATTCACTGTAAGTTTCCTTCAAAACAACCCTGGATGCTGTTGCAGAAATCATAGGCTGTGATGCTGGTAGCCACCTCCACATTGCTTCCAGAGCATGTGTATTTTTCCCCAAGATATAAGTCCTGGGTCTATGGGCTTGCGGTGCAGAGATCTACCTAACTTGTAGCCACTAAAGACCATGTTTCTAAGTTCCCCTAATAAATCAAGAAAAACCTACAAATTGGATTTCTTTTTCTTTTTTTTTTTTCAGAGGCAGAATCTCACTCTATCCCCCAGGCTGGAGTGCAGTAGCATGATCTTGGCTCATTGCAACCTCGGCCTCCCGGGTTCAAGAGATTCCCCTGCCTCAGCCTCCTGAGTAGCTGGGATTACAGGCACCTGCCACCACGCTTGGCTAATTTTTGTATTTTTTTCTCATAGAGACAGGATTTTGCCACGTTGGCCAGGCTGGTCTTGAACTCCTGAGCTCAGGTGATCCTCCTGCCTTGGCCTCCCAAAGTGCTGGGATTGCAGGCGTGAGCCACTGCGCATGGCCCACAAATTGGATTTCTCTGTCTCCTTTGGTTTCTAGGCTCCTTCTGCACTTGGGGGTTGCTGTGTATATACAGCCCTTTCACAGAAAAACTCCCGTGGAAGTGCAAACTATATTGACCCTTGTTTTATCCAAGTGACTGTCTACATCTGTAGCCTCTCAGTATTTGCTGGGTCTGTCTGTTTGGCATTTTTGGAGCTACATAAACCACCAGGCTTCACACTGTTACCCCGGGTTGCTGCTCCTCTGACCGTCCTTCCTGGCTAGCCTCCCACCCTGCACTCTCCTGACCCACCTTCTCACTGCTGCTATTCTTCCCATATCTTTTCTCTTTAAGTTCCATATTGAACTCCTCTACATCCCTATATTTTAATAACCAGTTCCCATAATTCATTTCTTTTTTTTTGAGGTGGAGTTTCACTCTTGTCCAGGCTAGGGTGCGATGGTGCAATCACGGCCCACCACAACCTCTGCCTCCCAGGTTCAGGCGATTTTCCTGCCTCAGCCTCCCCAGTAACTGGGATTGCAGGTGTGCACCACCATGCCAGGCTAATTTTGTATTTTTAGCAGAAATGGGGTTTCTCCACGTTGGTCAGGCTGGTTTCAAACTTCTGACCTCAGGTGATACACCTGCCTCAGCCTCCCAAAGTGCTGGGATTACAGGCATAAGCCACCACACCTGCCCAATTCATTTATTTCTTAAACTAACACTAGGCTGGGCGTGGTGGCTCACGCCTGTAATCCCAGCACTTTGGGAGGCCGAGGCAGGTGGATCACCTGAAGTCAGGAGTTCGAGACCAGCCTGGCCAGCCAATATGGTGAAACCCCATCTCAATAAAAAAAATAACAACAAAAAACTAACACTTTGCTCTCCCTTAAGGATGTTTCTCCTTGGGGACCTCTTAAGGAAGGCTATTCATTCTCCTACAACCCAACACCGACAATTCAAGAGGTGGAATCAGTACTTCATGGATCCATGCAATCTGGAGACCATTCCTTTTCTGCCCTCATGAATGAATGAACTATTAAATGGTGGCTACTTGGAATGCAAATCATGGTTTTTTTTTGTTTTTTTGTTTTTTTGAGTTTTGCTCGTGTTGCCCAGGCTTGAGTACAATGGCTCAATCTTGGCTCTCTGCAACCTCTGCCTCCTGGGTTCAAGCGATTCTCTTGCCTCAGTCTCCTGAGTAGCTGGGATTACAGACAGATGGCATGATGCCCAACTAATTTTTGTCTTTTTAGTAGAGACAGGGTTTCACCATGTTGGTCAGACTGGTTTCAAACTTCTGACCTCAGGTGATCCGCCTGCCTCGGCCTTCCAAAGTGCTGGGATTACAGGCATGAACCACCGTGCCTGACCTGGAATGCAAATCTTTGGGACACCTGACTGCTATCAGCCATTGACCTTCTTCCCAATTGGCCTCAATCATCAGTGAAGAGCATATATATATATATATATATATATATATGGTTCAGTGACATTAAGTACATTCACATTGTTGTGCAACCATCACCACCATCCATCTCCAGAACTCTTTCCATCTATCAAAAAAAAACTCTGTATCCATTAAACAGCTACTTCCTGCTCCCTCCTATCCCCCAGCTCCTGGCACTCTCCATTTCTCTTTTTGTCTTTAGGACTTTGACTGCTCTAGGAACCTCGCAATGGAACATACAGTATTTGTCTTTTTGTGTCTCAAGCTTTATTCATATTGTAGCATGTGTCAGAACTTCCTTCCTTTTTAAGGCTGAGTAATATTCTCTTGTCTATATATACCACATTTTATTTACCCATTCACCCACTGATGAACACTTGACTTGCTTCTACCTTTTGGCTATTGCAAACAATGCTGTCATAAAAATGGTTGTGCAAATATAACTTCAAGGCCCTACTTTTTGTTTGTTTTTTGAGACAGTCTCGCTCTGTCACCAGGCTCGTGTACAGTGGCAAGATCTTGGCTCACCGCAGCCTCTCCCTCCCAGGTTCAAGCAATTCTCCTGCCTCAGCCTCCCGAGTAGCTGGGACTATATGCGCGCACCACCAGGCCCAGGTAATTTTTGTATTTTTAGTAGAGACAGAGTTTCACCACGTTGGCCAGGACGGTCTCGATCTCTTGACCTTGTGATCCGCTCATCTCGGCCTCCCAAAGTGCTGAGATTACAGGCGTGAGCCACTTCACCTGGCCTCAAGGTCCTACTTTCAGTTCTTTTTCTTTTTTTATAGAGATAGGGTTTCACCATATTGGCCAGGCTGGTCTTGAACTCCTGACCTTGTGATCCGCCCACCTCGGCCTCCCAAAGTGCTGGGATTACAGGTGTGAGCCACTGTTCCCAGCCCTACTTTCAGTCCTATTGGGGATATATACAGAAGTAGAATTGCTGGGTCCTCTGGTAATTCTATTTTTAATATTTTGAGGAACTGCCATAATGTTTTTCATAATAGCTGCACCATTTTACATTCTCACCAACAGTGCACAAGGGTTCCAATTTCACCACATCCTCACCAGCAATTATTATCTTCTGTTTTTTTTTTCCTAGTAGTCACCCTGATAGGTGGGAAGTGGTCTTCTTTTTAAGAATATGGGCATTTAATGCTATAAGTGTGCCTCTAAGTACTTCTTTGGCTGCATGTCACACACTTTGATATGTTGTGTTTTCAGTTTCATTATCTTGTCTAATTTCTCTTGAGCTTTCCACACTGGGACATGGATTATATGTAAGTATGTAGTAACTGAGCGAGTTAGAAGGAAACGCGCCACACTCTGAGTTCCAAATTAAGAGTCCTTGTTATTAGCCGACAACAGAGAGAGGGCTAGTGCTCAAAGTTCTCTCGGCCCGGAGGAAGGGGCTTGATTTCCTTTTATACCTTGATTTAGGTAGGGGAGGGGGCACCTACCTGAAGTGGAATTTTACAGAAGTAGAACAGGCAAGTGAGCTAGTAACCATGGGGGAGGAGGTTCCCAGGATTGTTTGTCGCTAAGGGTATTTCCAATCACCAAGGGGGGTTCAAAGAGAATTATACACAATAGTAGGTGTGCTTGCCAAGCAGGATGCACTTACATTGGTTATATGGTAGGATAAGCACAGCGTCAGCGTGACATAAGCACAGCGTCAGAGTGACCCAGTTATGCACCTAAAGGGGCGGTGGTAGGGAGGGGAAAGCTAGGTTGGAGTTTATAGCTAAGATGGAGTTAGTGATGCTAGCCCAGGGTAGGTTATTACAAGTATGTTACTTAATTTCCAAATATTGGCAGGGCACGGTGGCTCACACCTGTGATCCCGGGACTTTGGGAGGCTGGGCATGGGGGCATCCACCTGTAGTCCCAGCTACTCAGGGGGCTGAGGTAGGAGAATTGCTTGAACCCAGGAGGTGGAGGTTGCAGTGAGCCGAGATCAGGCCATTGCACTAAAGCCTGGTTGACAGAGCGAGACTCCAACTCCATAAAAAGAAAAAATGGATATATTTTGAGATTTTCTTTTTCTTTTCTTTCTTTCTTTTTTTTTTTTTAAATAAAGACGGGGTTTCATCATGTTGGTCATGCTGGTCTTGAACTCCCGACCTCAGGTGATCTGCCTGCCTTGGCCTCCAAAGTACTTGGATTACAGGTGAGAGCCACCGTGCCCGGCCTCTTTCTTTCTTTTTTTTTTCTGAGATGGAGTCTTGCTCTGTCACCCAGGCTGGAGTGCAGTGGCACAATCTTGGCTCACTGCAACCTCCACCTTCTGGGTCCAGGTGATTCTCCTACCTCAGTCTCCAAAGTAGCTGGGAAAGGCTGGGCACGTGGCTCAAGCCTATAATCTCGGCACTTTGGGAGGCCAAGACAGGTGGATCACCTGAGGTCAGGAGTTCGAGACCAGCCTGACCAACATGGAGAAACCCCGTCTCTACTAAAAATACACAAAAAATTAGCCGGGCATGGTGGTATATGCCTGTAATCCCAGCTACTTGGGAGACTGAGGCAGGAGAATTGCTTGAACCTGGAAGATGGAGGTTGTGGTGAGCTGAGATCCCGCCATTGCACTCCAGCCTGGGCCAGAAGAGTAAAACTCCATCTCAAAAAAAAAAAAAAAAAAAAAAAGGCCATTGGGATTACAGGCGTGCACCACCACGCCTGGCTAATTTTTGTATTTTTAGTAGAGACGGGGGTTTCACCATG
>CAUYQU010070985.1:0-46873 GCA_963574635.1 Cheracebus regulus | reverse complement strand
GTGATGGTCTGCGCGGGGGCCAGCGGCGTCTCCTCCTGCATGGTGAGTGGGGCCCTGCCCAGACCCTGCCAGGCCAGGGGGGCTGCAGGGGAGGCCGGGGCTTTCCACCCCTCTCTGCCCTCATCTACTAACCCCACTCCTTCCTGGTGTCACAGTCACCTTGTTGCAAAACTGCATGGTCAATATCAGAGCATATGGCTCTTGGAGTTGTGCAGTGCACAACCTGGACAGTGGACCTGGCAGGATAGCAGGCTCAGCAGCTCTCCCCTTCACACAGACCCTTGGCCAGCCCCACCATGTTCTTCCTCTTGGTCAATCCAGCTTTACTGACCTCCCACTAAGGGGTCCCATCCCAGGGTTAGCTCAGACTTCCAGGGACATGAACTACGCAAGCAGGTGCTGGAGTCTTTCCTAACCCATGCGACAGCATGTGCTGAGCCTCTGCTGTGTGTGGGGTCCTGGACTCGGCTCTGGGAACAATGTCCAGTGGCCCTTGGGACCAGTCTGCCTGGGCTACCAGATCCGAGCCCCCTTCTCCTTCCCCCACAGGGCGACTCCGGCGGCCCCCTGGTCTGCCAGAAGGATGGGGCCTGGACCCTGGTGGGCATCGTGTCCTGGGGCGGCAGGATCTGCTCCACGTCTCGCCCTGGCGTGTATGCCCGTGTCACGAAGCTCGTGCCCTGGGTGCAGGAGATCCTGGCCGCCAACTGAGCCCACCGCTCCCAGAGCCTGCTCCCCACAGAGCCTCAATAAACCCGTGGTGTACACGTCAGGGCTGTCCGCCTCCTGTTTGGAGCCTCTAAGGCCTCACTCCACTCCTGAACTTGGGCCCCCCTGGGCTGAATTGGGCCAGGCCAGCCAGGCATGGGGGGCCTCTGGGAGGACCCTTCCGCACCACTTGGGCTCCTGCTTCCCCGAGAGTGGCCAGGAACACACAGGCAGATGACAGGGTGCAGAGACGGACAGGGGATCTGGCTGGTGGGGCCTGGGTGGACCTTGGCCCCATCCTCAGTACCTGCCCCAAGGCAGCAGGCTTCTCACCACCCACCCTTGCTCCCTTGCTCCCTTGCTCCCTTGCTCAGGGCCCTGCAGGAGGGGGTGGGAAGCCCGAGGACACGCTCACTCCCACCCCACCCACCTCCAGCTCCAGGGAAGGGCTGCCAGACATGCTGGCGCCAGGAGCACTATCAGCCTGAGGACGGGTGATGAGGGGGCAATGGCGAGGTGGGCCGTGATTGGTGGGCTCAGGGACAGGAGGGGCACCCCTGGCACCCATGGCCTTTCTCTGGATCACTGGGCTTCCCTCTCTCTGGGGCTGACTCTAAGTGAGAGGCTCAGGCAGGTGGGCAGCCACAGGTCAAACCCGCACATCTCCAGCCCCAAATGCCCAGAAGCAAAAAGCCAAACCATGCCACGTCATGTTGGGGGGACCACATCCTCCATGGCCAGATCCTCCTCCCCTTCCTCCTCACACCCTGCCGGTCCCCCTGTCCCCTCTGGCCGCTGTCCCTGCCCCCTGGGCTGTGCTTGGGGCATCTGTTTCTTCCCTCCCTCAACCCCTGCACCCTCAGACCCTCCACACCCTGAATTCTGCCTCCCGAGGGTCTCCCAAATCCATGCCTTTGCCCACTACCACCCCAACCCCTGCACCCTCTAGACTTGGGCGGCCTCCCCGGTTTGTGTCCCCATGCCCCACACCCCAGTCCACCCCAGCCATTGGCTCAGAGCCCATGGGAGCACAGGGCCCCAGGGAATCCAAACACATGTCCCAGCACGCTGGGCTCAGAGGGGACACTCTCTTAGGTGCACACTGGTCAAGGGAGGGGGTTGAGGGAGGGCAGGAGGTGGCTGAGGGCACTGCAATAGCCAGCGCTCTGGATGCCAGCAGGGGGTGGGCTGCTGGCACCTCAGGACACCATCAACTGCCACCTGACCTGCCTCAACCCCAGCAACCCCAGCTGCAGGGTCCCCAACATTTACCCTGTACTCAACAGCCTATCCAGGATGTCAACGGGGAGGATGCCATCCCCAGCTCCCAGGCCTGGCAGGTGTTCCTGCAGATCAGAGGGGGAGCCTGCCCATGCCTAGGTGGTGGCCAGGCTGGAGGCGGGGGGAGGTTTAAAACAATTTTTAGTAATATGTAAATAGAAACCTGGGTCTCACTATGTGGCCTGGCTGGTCTTGAACCCTTGGCCTCAAGTGATCCTCCTGCCTCAGCCTCCCAACGTGCTAGGATTACACCGCCCTGGCCCCTCAGGTCGCTCCCACCCTTGTGGGAGTTGCCAGCCCTTCTATCCTCCCAGGACAAAGCTGGCTTCCACTTCTGCGGGGGCTCCCTCATTAGCGAGGACTGGGTGGTCACCGCTGCCCACTGTGGGGTCCGGTGAGGCTTGAGCTTGAGCAGTTGGGGCTCCCCGGGTGTCAGGGAATGACGCTCACCCCTTCCCAACCCCAACTACACGCTGCAATTAGCAAGAAAATGGTCAGAAACAAACTGGAGGCTGGGGAAGCAGCACCCCCATCCGCTGGCCACAGGCAGAGCCAGCGCCTCTGCAGGAGATGCCCACCCCGGGCTGCGCACGCCACCTACAGCTCCACACATCCTCAGGCCACCAGGACTGCAGCTTGGGGAAACCTGGGGGGTCCCACGCCCTCACTGTGCAAGGGAAACTGGGAACCTGAGTGAGAAAGGGATGCCCTTCTGTGTCCTCAGCCATCTGCTGCACGGGATTCAGTGGCTGAGCAGGGCTCACCCCGACTGGCTCACTTCCTGGGCACCCCCACAAGCCCAAGCACCGTCTGTCACCCTCTCTCAAGGAAAAGCCACCGGGCGGTGGCTGGGGAGTCTAACCTTGGCTCTCACTCAGAGGCTGTCCAGGTGCTGAGGATGGCTGAGGCAAGGAAACGCAGGCAGGCAGGCAGAGGAGGTGGCTCGTGAGGCCACGACGGGACACACTGGCCTCTGGGTAAGGAGGTGGGTAGGGGCAGGGGGCCCCACCCAGCAGGCCTGGGCCTCGCCTGCACCCTTGGCTGCCACGGCCTCTGGGCACCTGCCTCCCCCACTCAAGCTCCCGCTTTCTTCTCTTTCCCAAGTAGTAAAGCTCCTGAAAGCATCCTGACAGGTGTTTTCTATGATGAAGTAAGTTTTGCTCATTACAGAAAAACGTGGAAAGATAATCATTAAGTATCACCACGTGCCACAGGCCATTCCCCATCAATCTCCATAGACTCCACCTGTCCAGCCCAGCCCTGTTCCTTACTCAGTGTATACCCCGGACTCTCCAGCCCTCTGATGGAAGCCTGGGCTCCCCATTCTTCTCTGCCCTCCTTCCTGTGACTAACAAGGGCCAGGCCTCAGGCTCACAGCTTCCCGAGCCAGGCAGGTGAGGCTTCCCTGGGGACTTCCTCCTCTCCCGAGCCTCTGAGCCAGAAGGGTCAGCTCATGGGACAGACAGCACCCCGGCACGGATGAAAGCCACTTGCCCCGGCTCCCTCCAGGGGGGAGGCAGAGCTGGGGCTGCCACGTGCACCCAGACCTCAGGACTCCCTGCACCCACACTTGCCATTGCTCTGCACGCCTCCCTGGACTCCGCCAGGTCTGGGTCCCCTAGGCCCCGGCACCCAGTTCGGTCCTGGAAACACCCCCTCTCCTTCCCACAGGGTGACTCCGGCAGTCCTTGCCTGCCAGACCGAGCCTGGAGCCTGGAGGGCATCGTGTTGTGGAGCAGCGCCAGCACCTCCCGTCCTCACTGGGCCTGGATGCCTGAGTCACGCTCATTCCCGGGAAGGTGTGGAGGCTGAGACCCTTCCTACCCCACACCCGTGTAAAACACACATAAAGCCACTGAGAGCAACTGCACACACCTTTACTTCTGTGTCCTCAGCCAGGTGGGAGGGCTGAGTGTGCTGTGGGATGGAGGCTGTCGGGAGGCCCCCTCTGTGGAGGTGGATCAGGAGGGTTTGTGGATCACCCAGCCCTACCCTCTTCTTCGTTCAGATGGGGAAACCAAGGCCCACATTCATGTGCGGAGTGGTCAGGGCTGGGAGCAGCACCAGGGCTTCCAGGCACCCTGGAGTCTCCATGTGGGCTGTGGGCTGCTGGTGGGGGAGCCACAGGGTTGGGGAAACACTTGCCCAGGGCAAGGGCCTGCTCTGGACCCCGTTCTCCCAACTTGGAGGCCAGTCCACGTATGATTCCAGCAGTGCGCTTTGGAAGTTCCACAGGCTGGGATGAGATTATTTTAAGTAGAGCTCTGGACGCAGCCCCTGGTGGTGCCCTCGGCTCGCAGGAACCGTGACTCCCCTCCTGCCACTGATCCTGTCCCACCCGCCCTCGCTCCAGATGCTGGCTGTAGGCATGGGCAGTGCTCACGATGGCACCTCCCAGGACTTGAGGGGGCCACGCCCAACCTGTGCCTTCGGGGGCCTAGACGCTGCAGCTCCAAAACTGCCCCCAACTCCTAAGGAACAGGCTCTGCCCTGGCTCCCAGGGCCTTGTGGGCAGCCACAGACCTCACCCCCTGCAGGAGATGCCTGGCCTCAGTGCCCCTTAGTTTTCTTCTGGAGGGACCCACCTCTCCTCCACCCTCCCAGGAATTTCCACACGTGGCCCTTGCCCCCAGGTGCCTTCCCTGAACCGTCACCCGCCCTAGGCTGCTCTCATCTGGCACCCTCAGGCAGCTGCTCTTCATTTTAAAAACTTTATTTAAATGGAGACTATTAGTCAAATGATTGGAAAATCAGTAATGAAAAATAGTTCTTCAGGGTCTTCTCCTGGTGAGGGGGAGGAACACACGGAACTGCACTGGCCCTGTCAGGCCACAGGGCACCCTCTGGGGGCCAGGCTCAGCCCTTGGGCGGCACGAGGTCCTGCAGTGCACGGTGGGGAAGGCCACTGGCCGGCCCCTGGGCTTCGGCTCCTCTGAGGGGGCACGGCCCCACGCCCTGCCCACCATAAATATATACAGATCCTGGGCATCCGGGGCGCCAGCCCAAGGCAGAGCTGGGGTCCTGTCCCCAAGCCTGCAGCACAGCTACTCTTGAGATGGGGGCCGGGGAGCTGGGGCCGCCACATCCTTCCCCCCACTACACTCTGGGGGTCACTGCCCTCAGGCGGCTGCCAGCTGGCCTAGGACACGGCGGAACTGCTGGGTGCTATGGCCCAGCTCCTTGACCCTCTCCACCATGTCCTGGGCAGCAGAGGGTGATGGGTACTGCAGGGCGGCGGCCTTGGTGGTGGCCACAATGCCGCGCAGGAGGTCGCACAGCAGGTTGCTGTAGTGGGTCACCTGGCTGCGCACATCAGCCGCCTTGGCCTGCCGAGACAGTGTGTCCCCGATGAACACCAGCTTGTGGGCACTAAGGATGACAAACTTGCTATGCGCCACGAAGATCTTGGGTGGCTGGTTGGTGGCCACAGCAGTGAAGAAGGCGTCCACAGCATTGGTCAGCGTGGTCAGGTTGGCTTCACACTGTTCCAGATAGAAGAGCAGCAGCTGCCGGTCCGAGGGCCCCAGGCTGCCCGTCCGCCCAGGGGCCAGGGGCTGGGCCGGCGTCCAGTTGGCCAGGTCATGGTCTATAGGCCGTGACACCTCCTGTTCCAGGCGTTCGAACTGCTTCAGCTGGGGCGAGAGGGAAGCGGAAGCAGAAGCAGGGTTAGGCTCCCAGGCGAGTTGGAACCACAGGCCGAGATCTGGACTTCTCTAAAAAGGACCACTACTCGGGGTCCATGGGACTGTGGGGATGGGCGGTCTGCTCTCCTGGGGAAGGGACCAGGAGTCATGACAAGCCTTCTGGAGGCCGTTCTGTTACCTTTCTACCAATCTCAAAAGGTCAGAATCCGTGCACTGAACATTTTGAAATGACAAGATGGACAGACAACAGAACAGTGGATGCCTGGGGCTGGGGGTGTGGGTATCACCATCCTGGCTTGGGTCCTGTCCCATGTGACTTCAGACGTGGCACTGGGGAAACTGACTCAAGGGCACTGGGGACCCCTTGACTCTATCTTTGCAACTTCCTGTGAATCTATAAATATTTCGAAATGGAAAGTTAAACAAAATGTCTCCTTAGTTCAAAAGTAACATACACATTACAAAGATTCAAATATACCAAACACCAAAAAGGAAGATGTCACCTGTAATCCGATGCCCGTAAATACCACCTCTGCTAAATCATCTTCCAGAGCTACACATGAAAGTGAACACTGTAACTCACAGCTGCCTGAAGGAGTTAGGGTTAGACCATCAGTGGAGCTGCTCTGGCCCCGAAGTGCCAGGCTATACCTAGACTCACGACAGGCAAGCTGTGTCCCACCCTAGACGCAAAGCTCCAAGCCAGAATGAGCCAAACCACAGGAAACCTCCCCTTCCTAACTCAGAATCTTGCAGCATCCCCAAGGCAGCTACTTGGTGAAATCCTTCATCTCTCGGTTCTCTTAGCCAGTGAGAGAATATACTCAGCCTTTTTCTTTGAAAAGCTCTGGCGAGGCAGGCGACATGGCTCAATGTCTGTGATCCCAGCACCTTGGGAGGCCGAGGCAGGCGAATCACTGCAGCCCCGACAGAGCACAGGCGACAAGCTCTGGTGGGTCTTTTTTTTTTTTTTCCCAAAACTATTTTTATAAAGGTGGAGTCTTGCTGTCACCCAAGCTAATCTTTTTTTTTTTTTTTTTTTTTTTTGAGATGGAGTCTCACTCTGTTGCCCAGGCTGAAGTGCAATGGCACGATCTTGGTTCACTGCAACCTCCGCCTCCCAGGTTCAAGTGATTCTCCCACCTCAGCCTCCCAAGTAACTGGGATTACAGGTATGTGACACCATGCCCAGCTAATTTTTGTATTTTTCGTAGAGACGGACTTTCACTGTATTGGCCAGGCTGGTCTCAAACTCCTGACTTCAAGTGATCTGCCCACTTTGACCTCCCAAAGTGTTGGGATTACAGGTGTGAGCTACCACGTCTGGCCACAATTTTTAATATATAGAGACTTGGGTCTCGCGATATGGCCTGTCTGGTCTCAAACCCTTGGCCTCAAGTGATCTTCCTGCCTCAGCCTCCCAAAGTGTTAGGATTACAGGTGTGACATTTATTCTTTTCCTGTTTTACTTTAATAGATTTAACAGGGGGTACAGGTACGGTTTTATTATGTGGGTACACCGAGTGGTAAGAAAGTCTGGGCATTTAGTGTGGTCACCACCCAGCATACACTGTACCCATTAGGTAATTTCTCAACCCTACCCTGCCCCATTTCTGAGATAACCTTCTCTGAGTGTTCTCTACATGCCAGGCACTTTCTGGGCATCTTCCACGCTTTACTGAGTCTCAGCGAGCTGTCAGGAGGCGGCAGCAGCCTCACAGCTGGGGAAGTGCCATGCTATGAGGGTCTCAGGCCCTCCCATCTGACACCTCCTGCAGGCCCAGATGGTGGGCAAGGGAGCTCTGATGGGTGATACTTTTATGTTCGCTTCGTGCTATCCTGTATTTTCACTTTTAAAATTATCTTCATAATCAGAATAAAGCTCCCTTAGTATTTTTTTAAATATCCCTTTTCTGCCTTTAGGAAATGTTTCAAAATATGAAAAAAAAAATTCTATTGATATGTCTGCATATAGACATAGCAGTATATTTATAAGGGACCAGAGGCAGCGGCACACACTTTAACCTCAGCACTTTGGGAGGCCAAGGCAGGTGGATCATTTGAGCCCAAGAGTTTCAGATAAGCCTGGGCAACATGGTGAAACCTCATCTCTACCAAAAATACAAAAGTCAGCCAGGTGTGGTGGTGGGCACCTATAAACCTAACTACATGGGAGGTTGGGGCAGAAGAATCACTTGAGCCCAGACGCTCACAAGGCTGAGGCTGCAGTGAGTCAGGATCGCACCACTGTACTCCAGTCTGTGCGACAGAGCAAGACTCTGTCTCAAAAGATAAAATAACACTAAGGAAGTACAGATCCAACATAAACATTAAATAAATGTGGTCTTTAAAAGAATCCATGAAGGACGCTTCATGCATGGCAGATACTGGGACAGAAGAGTCGACTGCCCACAGGACACTCTCCTGGACACGCAAGCAGCGGTGTGAAGGAGGGACCAGGGCAGAGCCAGCCCCACGCCAAGCCTGTGCCAGCTGTGAGGGGTCTGTTTTCTCCTCTCACCTCACTCTCTCTCAGTTACTCTTGAAAACTTTAAACCAAATGAAAAGATGAAGACGGTCAGGCCAGGGCCTCACCTGCTGCAGCTCCAGCTGGCTCTTGCCCTGCCGCGTGACGCTGCCCTTTTCCAGCAGCTCCTTCTGGGTCTTCTCAAACTCTTCCTTCCCCTGGAGGGAAGACACAGGGGCTGCACTGAGGCCAGTTCTCATCTGTGCCAGAAGCGGAGGCCAGCCCCGTGAGGCGCAGAGAACTGAGTGGCCACCAGGTGGTACTGTGCGTGCATATATACACACACACACTAGCACACGCACACACCCAGGCTGGCCCATGTGAGGGCATACACAGACACACACACACCCCTCCCCAGGCTGCCATATGTGGGGACACACAGACCCACACACACACCCCTAGACTGGCACATGCCGTGACACACACAGAGAAGGTGGCTTCCCAGGAAGCAGTGCTGGCCACCCCTTTCACCATCTGCCAGGCCAGGAAGAGGCTGAGCACAGGGCGGGGCACCCAAGAAAGGCCACACCGCACGCTCCACCCTGCCTGCCCAGGATCCCACACCAGAAACCAAATCCAACCCCTCCCCACTGGCCTAAAGGCTTGGCCACCTGCTCCCCGCCTCCGGATGCCTCTCTGGCCCAGCTCAGCCTGGAATGTTTCTTACCAGGACTCTCGCCCGGCTCGCACCCAGGTCTCTGCTCCAGGGCCTGGCCTGGGAGGAGCAGCCCCAGCCACCCCTCATCACCTCCTGCTGAGCTCCCACATGCAGAGCATCTTTCTGTATATGCACATTTCTGCAGATCTGTCGCCCCACAAAGAACAGAGCCACCTCTGCTGGTCACCAGAGACACCAGCCCAAGGGGCTGAATGCAGGACTCAATGACACAACCATGCTGGCCCACAGGGGTGATGTGGGGTGAGGAAGGTCGGAGGGTGCAGGGTCTTACCAAGGACCAGGCTCCAGCTGGGGACACATCTCCCCCTGAGCACAGGAGCCCTGAGTTGGGGAGGAAGAGTGGGGCACAGGTAGAGCCGGGACTGGGCAGGCGGCACCCACCTGCAGGTGGACGTAGTCATAGTCCTCCATCCAGCCACCCTCGCTGTTCTCGTATTGCCCATCCGGTGAGTCCTGGGAGGTGAACTTAGGGGGTGAGGGCAGGGGCCGTGACTGGATGCTGCTGGCCTTGTCAGTGGGGTTGGGATGCAGGGTGCCACCCCCCTCGGGCCCCGGGGCAGGGGCCTTGGTCCGTCTGAAAAGCAACGAGGCATTGCCGTGCAGGAAGGAGGCCAGCTGCTTGGCGTCCTCAGGCACGGCCCGCGAGCAAGCCACCAGCTGGTCCAGGTCTTCAGGTGTGGCTCCCAGGCCTCCCCGGCCAGAGTCAAGAGCCTGACCATGTGCCACCAGCGTCTGGTGCACGTCATCCATTTTCTGTAGTTGCCGGCTAAGCTTGGCATGCAGGGCACGGTCAGATGTGTGGGTAGCATTGCCAACAGCGCTGCGGGCAAACTCCAACAGCTCGTGGACGGCACTCTGGACGGCGGCCACGGCGGCCCGCAGCTCCTGCACCAGTGGCTCCTGTGGCTCAGCGGTGCTGCGCCAGCTTCTGGTCCCACCGGCGCTGCCTGCCAGGTCCAGGAGGTGGGCAACGGTGGTGCTCACACCCTGCTGCAGCCGAGCCAGGGCCTCCACAGCAACTTCCAGCTCCAGGGGTTCTCGGCCCGGCCCCGCCACCTCCAAGGAGGAGGCAGACTGGCTGCTGCGTGTGCTGCCGGTGCTGGAGGCTGACAGGCGTTTGCCGTCCGCTGGGGCCTCACGCTCAGCTGGGGGAGGCACCGCATACACACCATCGTCAGCCGCACCACCGTCGGCCACCTCAGGAGGAAGGACCCGTTCACGGGGCATGTCATACAGGGTGCCTGGGCCAGGCCGCCGCAAGCCAGGGGGCACGTCGTAGAGGTCAGGAGCTGGGGGCGGCACGTCATACACGTCCTCAGCCGGCGGGGAGTCTGGAGGGGGCGCAGCCAGGACCAGCGGGGTGCGGGTTGGGTCAAAGGGCTTGGCCTTGGCGAAGGCGGGGGGCACGTCGTAGGTCTCCTCACGCAGCAGTGGGCCGTCGGACACGTCCTTGCTCACTGATGGAGGAACATCGTAGACCTGGGGGACAATCGGTGATCAAGGCTGTCCGTCCGTCCATCTGCCACCCCAAGGGCTGGGGGCAGCACCCAGCCTCCCCCCGCCCGACACACACAGGCAGCCCTGGTGCACACATCCTTCAGGATTCCTATCCATGACAGCTCCGGGATGAGCCCCTGTGCCTGTCTGCTCACCTAAAGGTGGAAGAGCTTCCTCCCAAAGAATTCCACGTGTGTTAATGCACACAACTGTGTCACTGCAGACACTCACTGAAAGGTCAGCTGTCATACTGGACTGCCACCACCACTGTATCGTGATCTCATCACCACCATCAGTTACCACCAACCGCTACTACCATGTGTAAATTTTCTACTCTGCAGCAGGTGTGTGGCTGAGCTGTGTGAATTATCAGGGAGACCAAATTATGGTTTGCCCAGGACAGTCCTGGTTTGTCCTTGATGCTCCCACATAATTACTAGTCCCCCCCTTCACTCTTTGAAGCATCCCAGATGAGATGACACACCCTGTGGTCACTTTGCAGATACCCTCTCAGGGACTCATGGAGAAGGGCTTGCAATGGGCAGTTCTGCAGACGAAGAATCTGAGGCTCAGAAGAGAGCTTGGTTTCCTCATCTGTCAGTGGTCCAGTGAGGGGCAGAACAGGGCCTGAAACCACTCTTTTCTGGCCACAGCCCCCAGCCCTGCAGACATTGATCACCACCAGTGTACACACCCCGACACCACACCACCTCAGCCTGGCCCTGGCATTGGCTCACCGCGTGGTGGCTGGACAGCGGCAGGCCCTTCTCCACGCTGGGGGGCACGTCATACACCTCCAGCAAGGGGGCTCGGCCATTGGGACCCTTGACGGCCATGGGGGGTGTGTCATATACCTGGGGGCGGAAATAGTGCAGGGTTAACGGCGCTAGGGCCACTTGGGGGAATGGAAAAGGGGGAAACCCTGCAGCACAGCCTCCAGGCCTGGCTAGGGCTGAGAAGATGCAGTTCCCTGCCCAGGGCCGAGCAGAGGCACAGACTCGCCACCCCGCCCTCCACCAGCCCCACGCTCCACACCTACCTCCTGGCCATACTGGCTGGGAAGCAGCCCCCGAATCGGGGGCACGTCGTAGATGTCCTGTGGCCCTGGGGCCAGCAGGTGTCGCGGGATGTCGTACTCGTCCTGCTCCGGCTGTGCGGCCTCATATACATAGCCCTGCCCCACGCGGGTGGGCACCACCACCTGAGGACAGAGAGCCAACTTCACAGCTGCCCTTGAACCTGCCCTCAGGATCCCTTGGGTCCTCGGGGAGGCTCCACTCACACCTGGGAGCCTTGTCCTTTTGGGAGGTGGGCAGGGCACACCACGTGGTAGGGACGGGGCTCTCCAAGGCACCTGTTCTCACCCACTCTGCATCCGCTGACCCTCCTCCAGTGGAACGTGGTGCCAGGTACAGCAAGACCCCTGGGTTTTATTCAGAGCTGCCTGGTCCTGGGCCAGGACACCAACGTCTCTACAGTCAGTTGACCCGGAAAGCTCCACAGTGGAGCATGCGTGTGAGCTGATGATGTTGCAGGGAGGGGATGACACCGGCAGGGTAAGGGGCTGGGACCCTGGCTCTGGAGGGCACTACCCACAGGCAAGGACCCCCATGACTGGGGCGCCTGGCCACGCAGGATAAAAGGCCACAGCGGAGGCCTTGGAGCCTGCTGTCCACACCACCCAGCTGTAGCCTCCCCAGAAAGGTTGGCCCAGCAGGGGACTGTGCCCAGCCCAGGACCAGACAAAGCCAAAGCCCCGTCAGCCCCCTTCCCCCATAGTACAGCGTTCGGAGACTCTGGAGGACAGGGCCAGAGGGGCAGGTCGGGTACGTGCTGGGGGCAGCGCAGCAGCTGGAACCAAGCCCCTCCCTGCCGCACCTGTCCCGGGAGCTACCTGCAGCAAGTAAGACCCCTGGTGACCTGAAATGATGAGGCTCAGAACGGGAGGCAGGTCCAGGGCTGGTGCTCCCCTCCCCAGATGCTCTTACCCTGGCCCAAAGCCTAGAGAGGCCAAGGCCCGAACAGTGCAGAGGCAGGCAGCACAGGGGCAAGCCCAGGACCACACTGCCCCTCACCAGCACCGGCCTGAAGGGGGTGGGGGCGATGCCAGGCAGGCTTCTTTTCCGGAGGCCTCCTTGCCTTGGGGAGGACGAGGCCTCCCTGGAGAGATTCTCTAGACCCCGGGCACACCTTGCCCACACAACTCCAGCACCAGGCTCCCTGTTCAGCTCTCTCCAAAGAAAGGCCTTTTGTTCCCTCATCAAAGGGGCCTCCCTGCACATCCCTGGGGGCAGCCAAGGCAGTCCCTCCTTTGGGCCCTGTGCCCCTGAATCGCACAAGGCCCTCCCAATGCAGCCAGCCCTGCTGGCTGAGGGTGCTGTAAGGGCACACTGGGCATGGGAGTGGCAGAGGTGCCCGATATCCCCAGGCCTGGCAGAGCCTCTCATGGCGCGGCAGGGCTGGGCAGTAACGCTGGGCCTCCAGTGCGCCTGGCAGCAGAGCCCGGCAGGCTGGGGGCCTTCTTGGGGTATCCCCGCCCCGCTCCAGCGTGTCTGGGAGTGGATTTGGCAGCCGCCTCTCCAGACTCATCTCCCTCCACGCGCTCTAGACTTGAGTCTCCTCCAGAGCTATTTTTAGATGCAGGGACCTGCCAACAGCGGGGCAGACGAGGCGGAGGGACGTGGCAGGTTGGCTGGGCCTCGAGGCAGGGCCCGAGGCTTCTCTGGGCCTCCCAGCCTCCTGAAGGTAGGTGAGGAACCTAGCCCCAAGGCTCAGCCAGGACCGAGCACCAGAAGGAGGAGTGAGCACCCTCCATCCCACCCTCAGGCGATAAGGCTCGGGTGCAGATGGACCCAGGCTTCCCCAGGCAAACAGCCGCCTGTCACTCCTGCAGCTGAGTCAGGTGGCAGTAGGCAGCCACAGCGACCAAATGTTTCTGTTAGAAAAACAGCAAGTCAGCCACCAGGGAGATAGGGGAGTGACTGAGCCCAGCTGCTAATCACAGGCCACCCTGCAGCGCACCTGAGACCCCACTGGCAGGCCCGGGAGCCCCCAGGGGTTGTGGGAACACGGCCAGAGCCCAGGAGGAGGGGACAGAGACACAGACCCTGACACAAAAGACCCACACGGTCTCTGACACTCACTCACACACCTCATACTATGTGGAGAAAACTCGGCACAGGCCCACTGCAGGTGCACGCACAGAGCCGGGCAGCTCGGGGCCCCGCCGGGGCCAGGGCTGTGTCCCGCAGCTTCTCTCTTCCCCCGGCATGAGGCATCAAGCAGGGGAGACCAGTGAACTCAGGAACACATCCCTGCCTCCCAGTCAGGGCACAAGAGGCAGGAATCAGGGGAAGGGGATAAGGTGGGCCCCCGCCCTACAGCTCAGTGGCTGGTCTTCTGCAAAATGGGTGTCACCCATTTTGTATTATTAGTAATACAGATGGGGTTTCACCATGCTGGCCAGGCTGGTCTTGAACTCCTGACCTCATGATCTGCCCATCTCAGTTTCCTAAAGTGCTAGGATTACAGATGTGAGCCACCACACCTGGACAACAAAATGCTTTTGGTATCTAATGTTGGATTTACAACTCTGAAATGCAAAACCATGTGTACAAATCTGTGAAACACAGGGAAGTTCCTAGACAAAATATGCCAGAATTTCCCAGTGATTACCTCTTGATTAGAAAATTTCATCTCCAGACTTCTTCATACATTATGCATTTTCTACAGCAAATAAGCACTGCTTTTGTGATCATAAAATATAAGCAGACACAATCAGGACTCAAGGAGGTTTCCTAGGGGAGAGCAACCAGGCCCAGGACAAAGGGCTCTTTTTCCTGGGCCACCAGCCAGGTCCAGCCTTGGGGCACAGGACTGGGCAGCTCTAGCAGTGGGCCTGGGCAGAGAAGGACCCAGCTGGTTGAGCCCCTGACGCAAATGAGAGCAGGCCCCTTGCCGGAGAGGGAAACCAAACAGCTGCCAAAACACAGGCTGGAGGCCAGGTTAGGTTCGGGGGTCTTGCTGCTGCTGCTCGGCCCACAGGGCTTCCGCTGCCAGCCCCAGCCTCCCACCTGCACCAGGACAAGCTTCACTGACAAGCTTCACTGCAAAGGTGGAGGAAGGGAGGAGGGGGTGTGACTGGCCTCAGGCATGTGGAGTGTGGACTGTGTCTACGTGTACATGTGCACATGCATTTGTACATGTTTGTAGGATACTGATGGGTGGACAGGCTTTGCATATGTGGGCATACACGTGTGTTTGTACATGTGGGGTGGGGTGTGCATGTGTTCGTGCATGTGATGTGCGCATGTGTGGGCATATATGTGTGTCCATTTGTGGGAGCTGGAATGCAGCTATGTGCATGTGTTTGTAAACGTGAGGCGTGTGCAGGCATGTGTTCCTGCACACGGTGTCTGCACGGGTGGGGTGCAGGTGTGTCTCTGTGGGGTCTGAGTGTGTCCACTTGGCCACTGTCTCTCCAGACACAGGTGGCTCTAGACGGGACATGGCAGAAACACAAGGCTTGGGCTGGGTCCTGGAAAGCTGGCCCCACAGAGCCAGGGCTGCTATGTCCCCCGGGAGTGCTGAGACGGCAGCATGGGCTGGGTTTCTCAGATCCTCCTGGTGAGCCGTAAGCAGTAGCAGGAGAAGACGAGACCTGGGACGTCTCCTCCGATTCCAGGCCTGGAAACTCCACACCCCGGTTCTTGAGGGGGCTTTGGCACAGTGGAACGGGCCAATCAAAGGGGAGAAAAGGTTGCTCCTGCCACAGCCAGTGGACTTCGCCACCCTCTCCAGTCGCCTCCTTCCCACAGGCAGGTGAACTTGGGAGTCAGGGGCCTGTGGACTTGGGGAGCAGTCTTAGGGCCTGGAAGCCAGAGGTCTTGTCCCCAGGCCCGGCATCTCACAGCAAGAGCCCAGGAGGCTCTCAGAGCAGCCCTCCTCTAGCAAACCCAGGGGCAGCATCCTCCCCGGGTCCAGGAGTCACATCCAGATTACCATAAGCACCCACTGGCTCCTAGCATGCCCCAGAAGTGGAGAAGGGTTGGCCCAGAGAGGCAGGGGCAGCCAGATGTGCCAGAACCCCATCCAGAGACTGACATGTAAACCCAGAGGGCACAGGACAGCTGGGCATGAGGTGGATGGGTTCTCCCCCAGGGGACCCAGTGACTGCTAACCCCATGTGCCAAGCCCCACCTGCCCCTGGAACACCTCAACAGGCTGCTCCCTGTGGTAAGACAGCCGCTTCAGTCCAGCATGGCAGAGGCCAGCAGGGCATCTCACCTCTGGGCCCGTTCACATCCACCTTCCCCAGACAAATGAACACTCCCCAAACACTCACCTCCCACCCTGACCTGTGCCCAGAAACCAGGGCCTGGGCTACATTTGTGAGGGCTGCATGACTGAGCCAGGATGGCCTTACCTTTGCCGGGGGCTTTGTGCCCTCCCAGCTGCGTGTGTCCATGGACGGGGGAACCTGGTAGATGTCATGCCCCATCCCAGCAGAAGGTGGCACTTGGTAAATGTCCTGGGCAGGGCCTCCAGGCCCCGGGGGCACCTGGTACAGGTCTGTGGCCGGGCTGGGAAACGCGTGATGGGGCGTCTGCTTCGAGAAGGTAGATGTCTGCTTGGCTGGGGGCGACTGGAACTGAGGGCTGGGGCCAGGGGCTTGGTAGAGGCCTTGCTGAGTCTTGCTCGGGGTGGGCACCAGGTAGACGCTGTCAGGCTGGGGCTGGTAGGTGGTGGGGAGCATGGGCGTGTACTGGGAGGTCGGAGGCGCTGGGGCATGGAGGCTTTGTGGGAGGCCGGGCTGGGGCTGGGCAGGGGCAGCGGGAGGACCGGGGCCAGGCCCTGCTGGCTTCTTATCGTACATGCCCACTAAGATCTTGAGGCGGTTCCCGGGCACGATGCCCTGGCGCCCGTGCAGCGAGCAGAGCCACCAGCCGTCCAGGCCCTGCGTGTCCTGCTCCAGCACCGTCATGATGTCGCCCTTGCGGAAGGAGAGCTCATCCGGGGACTCGGCCACGTTGTCATAGAGGGCTTTGGCCAGTACGTTCTGGGGAGAGAGGACACAGGTGTAAGAATATGCACATGGGGCATCAGGGGGCTCCCCAGCTTTGACAGTGGGAAAGGAACTTAGTGGAGTTTGGTGAGATCACTGTGTCTTTGCCTCCACCGTCCCCACCTTTCCCAGCAAAAAGGCCCAGCTGATCCTGGCCTTTCTTTCAACTTCACCTGTATAGCACCGCAAAATCCTCTTGACCATTGCCACCACCAAAACTCCAGGGATAATCCTCAAGATACCCCTAAAAGCCCCACCCAAGGCCACTCTGCTACCTGGACTAACACAGGGAGAGCAGCGGTAATGACAGTGCCGGCAGGTGAAAAGAAATTGCAATGGTTCTCTCTTGAGACACAAGAAAATAATATAACAAAAAGGACAACTTCTTAGAATAAAAACTGAACAAAAATGAGAGGGAACTTCCTTAACAAAGTCCATCTACCCAAAGTCTACCAAAAAGTCAACAATTTAGAAACCTCAAACACCTTCTGTAAGGCTGGGAGGGAAACAGGAGGCACACCCTCCCTGTCCAGCCCCATCACCCTCAGCAAACCCTCCCAGGGCAGGGCACATGCTCCACGTGGCACAAGAGCCAAGCAGCCCGAGCGGGACTTGGAGGAGGCTGTGGGATCAGAGGCAGGAGTGCCATGGCAAGGGCAGGCTCGGACATAAGAGCCCGGGCAGGGAGGCCTCACAGCTTCCCGCCACGCTCGTGCATCCTCACCCCTGCTGCCCATCCAGGTGCCAGGTGCAGGCTGGGCCCAGGGACGGGGGTCCCCAGGTGGAGAGTGTGGTTGGTTCCAGTGAAAGGTAGGTGTGAGGGAGGCATGGGGTGAGGCAAGGCCAGGGCTGCGGCCCCTCCTAGGGCAGCAGAGGGCTGCATGGGTTCCACAGGGGCCCCAGACTTCAACACACATGGAAGTCGGGTCTGAGGACAGTGCCAGGCCAGCTGGGCGGTGACCCACACTGGGTTCCAGCCACCCCACCAGCCTGGCCTCAGCTCTGGGCTGCCCTGCAAGGAAGCTCCTCGGAGTATCTTGGGATCTGAGATGTGCAGCCTGATGTAGACTCTGACTCAGAAATGAGACCTGGGTTCTGGCCAGCCAGTAGCTGTGTGACCATCCCCACTTGGGTCCAAGTCCCATTTTCTGAACTCCATCTGCAAGGAGTGAAACAAGGAAGGGCCACGCCCCTTTGGGCAGAAACAGGAAGCAGGAGCCTGGGCCTTGGGGCAGAGGAGAGGCATGAGGCCTCTTCCGAGCCCCGAGGGCCCACCCTCCTCCCCTACACCAGCAGGGGCTGGACAGCGCCCCTCTGAGCTCCGCCTCCCTGGCCAGCATGGGGGGAAGAGGGCGACGGCACACCAGGCAGTGGTCCGGACAGGCAGTGGGTGCCCCAGGTCCCAGGAGCAGACATTAAAACCCCACTGCTCATTTGTCCGGGATGGGTGTCATCAGCTGGGAACCCATTTCTCCAGAGCAGCTTGGAGTCTCCAGCCCCTAAAAGGGCCAGAGGCTGGAGTGTGGGGAGCCAGGAGGAGCAAGGTCCATGGGAGGTGCTGGGGGCAGCTCGGGAGGGCAGGTCCAGGTGGAGTCACATTGGAGCCAAGGTGGGCAGAAGGGCAGAAGCCCCGGATCACCGCAGCACTGTCCACACCACGATCACAGAAATGAAAAAAGGTACTCAAGTGAAAAACACACCTCAAGAAAACATCCTGTGAAACGTTAAGACAGGAGAGGATGAGGACAGGATCGAGATGTGAGACAATGGGAACACTTTCTCTTCCTGTTTTTCAGGAATGAGTGTTTCTTGCTTTGGGCTGAAAAAAGACACAAAAAGAAATAAGTGGACTGTGTCCCAGGCTCTGAGGCAGGATGGGACAGGCACTGCGGCGGGTCGAGGGGCAAGAGTCCCACAGAGGAGTGGGAGGAGCAGAGGCTGTCCAGGAGCCCACCCGGGCTCAGGGCCCCCATCCCAGGCTGCCAGCAAGACGAGCATTTCCCAAATATGGTCTGCAGCCTGCCTTTGGGAATCACAGCCCATCAGGGGGCGGGCCACCATCCCCCAGCGACCCTACACACCACAGAGCAGCCCGCCGGGTCCCCCAGCCCCTGCCCTGGTGACCACAGGAAGTGCCAGCAGAGTGAGTCACAGGAAAATTCCCCTCTAGCCAAGTCAGAGAAGGTGGGGGTGTGGACAGAGGGGACCGCCCCGAGGAGGCCCCTCACCTCTTAGGAAGGCGGCCCAGGGAAGGCTGGCAGAGGCCCCGTCAGGCAGGGCTGGGCACTCTGAGAGGCTGCGGGAGCACAGGCATGGAGGGCGGTGGCTCTGTGGAGGGAAAGGCTTTGCAGGGAGGGGAAGCCTGGCCCAGGTGAGCAGCTGGGGCCTCTGCCCTCGAGGCCCAACCCCTCCCGGCATGAGCTCACTGATAGGCCACAGCCCAGTCTGGGGCCGCTGGAGCCAGGCTGGGAAGCACCTCACAGGCTGGGCACGTGGCACTGGGCGCCTGGCACCAGAAGCTCCCCGGCCTGCGTCAGCTGCTGTGCCCACGCCTGCCCCCCCACTGCCAGCCTGAGCTCTGGACACTGCTGGTACACAACTGACCACTACAGCTGGCCAGGGACCTGCCTCTCTGGGGCTCTCTGCCTCCTTTTCTGTCCCCAAGGATGTGCACTCCTTCTTCCTCGCTAAGCAGCAGCTAAGA
The DNA here is from genome assembly GCA_963574635.1 of Cheracebus regulus. Taxonomy (NCBI): domain Eukaryota; kingdom Metazoa; phylum Chordata; class Mammalia; order Primates; family Pitheciidae; genus Cheracebus; species Cheracebus regulus. The sequence goes on along the minus strand of CAUYQU010070985.1, from coordinate 27,769 downwards.
CTCAGACCTGGGCCCAGCTGTGGGACGTTGGGCAAATCCCCTTGCCTCTCTGAGCACCCAGATCCTCTCTGCTGGATGATGACAGCCCTGGCTTCATAAAATTGTCTTTTTTTAAGACAGGGTCTTGCTCTATCACCCAGTACTGCGACTGTGGCTCTCAATGCAACCACCTCTCAGGCTCAAGTGATCCTCCCACCTCAGCCTCCCAAGCAGCTAGGACTACGGGCATACACCACCAGCCCAGCTAATTTTGTGTAGAGATGGCGTCTCCTTATCTTGCCTAGACTGGTCTCAAACTCCTGGGCTCAATTGATCCTCGAGCTTCGGCTTCCCATAGTGTTGGGATTACAAGTGTGAGCCACCTTGCCTGGCCACATTGTTCTTTTAACAAAAGATTTGTCTGGCCCCTGCTTTGGCCGGGCTCCGCAGAGACAGCGCAGGCCTAGTGGACAAGGCCTCTGTCCACACGGGGCCTATACTATAGTGGGACAGAAAGACACCAAACAATTTGCTTTGATGGGGAAGAAAGTTGGGGTGCCAAAAATAATGTGAGAGAAGGCCTTTGAACACAGTGTCAGAGACGGCCTCCCCAAGAAGATGATGTTCCACAAGACTGTGTCTGGGAAGAGCACAGGGCAAAGGGCCTCAGCCAGGTGGCTGGAGCAGGGAGGCAGGCTGTGAGCCTGGAGGCACGGGAAGGACTCACAGGGCAGACTCCATGGATGACACGGGCACAGCTCAATGACTGTCTTCCACACAACCAGCTTCCTATAGCCAAATAAGCCCAGACAAGCAAAGCCCACACCACCCCAGGCACTGGACATGCTCGCAGGCCCCCTAGCAGCCTTCCCAGGAACCCTTGCCATCCTCCAGCCTCGAGGAGAGGCCAGCTTCCCCAAGCTTACTTTCTTGGCCTCCTGCACTGCTGGGCCTAGGGCATGACCCAAGCTGGGCCAATCAGGTGCTCCTGCCCAAGTTCTCAAGGGACACACACAACTGTGACCTCAGAGGGGGTGCAAAGCCAGCCCAGGGGACACTGTCAGCCACCTGTGTCCAAGGCACAGTGGATGCTGCTGCCTGACTCTCCCAGTCTCTGGTACCTCACTCCTGCCGCTCCCTACTCCCACTTCAGGACATGCTGGACCATCATCCCCTCCAGGAAGGCTCCTCCTGGGACACTGCCTCCCCTCTGCCCTCACCTCACAGTACTGCCCAGCATGTCTTGATACAGCCCAATTCACACTCCTGGACGCCAAGCACCCAGGACAGAAGGACAAGTCTACCTCCTTCAGCAGGGCAGCTCCAGGGCGCGTGCACCAGAGGAATCCAGGAAGGCCCTCAGGGGCTCGCTCATCCCAGGGGGCAGGGCCAGATGGGGAGAGCCCCAGCCTGATGCCAGCACTCCCCAAACAATATCCCAGCTGTTGCACATGGGAGCCGACAGGACCACCCCACAGGCTCTGCCTGGCTCTGAGAACGGCCCTCATTGTATCCCCGGGTCCGCCTGGGCACCAAATCCACCCAGGCCAGGCAGGCAGGCCCGCGAAACAGAGCAGCTGGGACCAGGGCTGCAGACGGCACACGTCACGGAGAGCTGCAGCCATCAGATGGGTGTTGGGGTCTCCTCATCGGCTCTGCCAGCTGCCTTGGGAGCCCTGGACGTGCTGTGGCTGTCCCCAGATGCTAACTCTGGGTGTGGGGAAGCTGGAGTTGGGGAGCAGTAAGGAGAGATGCTGCTGCTCCAAGAAGCCTTCCCTGATTGCCTGATGAGACAACCCAGGAGTTCTCAGGCGCAGGGCCAGCCTGAGCCAACTGCAGTCAATACTGCAGGCAACACCACTGACCAAAACTCCTGCTGCCAGGCCTGGCTCACATCTGGCCTGCACCCTTTCACCCAGCAAACGTGACCTCAGCACCCGCAAGCCAGCACAAGGTGGGAGCTGGCAGGAAATGGCCAGAGGACCTCCTGGTCTCCGCCCAAGACCCTGGGGTGGGGACAGACAAGGAAACGAGTAATAGTGCCATACCCGTCACTAGGTTCACAGTAAGAACAGCACAGTTCCTCCCTGCCAGAGGAAGAGCTCTTTCCTGCACAGCCACCAGCTCATTTAACCTCCGAAACAACCTTGTAAGACATGATTACCTACATCTTACTACACAGGGAAACCAAGGCTCAGAAGTTCCCTGACAGCCTGGGGGTCGCTGAGTCCAGAAGCAGCAGAGGCCACCCCACGCTCAGATACAGTGGAGCTGGGTGGCTCGACTTTACCTGCAACCAGGGGTGATGCCTGGGTTCGTGGAAACCACGAGAGGAAATGTCACAGGGCTTCCCCACCCCTCCTGTCCATGCCCTCAGTGCACATGCGCACCCATCCCAGCACAAAGCCTTGCACACAGCAGGCACTTGGAAAACACTGGCTTCTTTCATACCCAGAACCGTCGCAAACCTGGGCCAAGTTTATTTCTGGGGCATTCTATTTGCTTGTCCCAAAGAGCCCCCGTGGCCAACAGATGCAGGCCCAATGAGTGTGCGCCCGACTGGCCATCTGCACACTCATCCGCAGCTTCCACTCATCCACACACCACATCAGGACCCCTTCAGGTGGGTCCCAATCACCCCACTTGGCCCTGGCCCAGTCTCTGAGGGGGCTCTGAGGGGCAACATTTCTTCCCCCACCCCCATGTCCCCATCCTGGGTGGAACTCCAGGACCTGTCAGTTTTAGTGACATCTTCTCCTAATATTCCCACAGACAACTGGGTGGCCAGGGTCTGGGCTCAAGTCCTAGGTGCCCGAGTGGCAGGCAGGAAGGGTGTGGGTGGACCACATAGCCTGTGTGCGGGCCCCACGTTCCAGAACCACCCTGGGGAGCATGGCTCCTGTCCTGCCAGCCTCAGGAGGGCATGACTCCTCAAAGAGGATGAGGCAGAGAAGACGTGCAGGCCCTCAGCCCCACGAATGACACTCAGCAGCAGGAGGGAATAAAAAGCCACCTGTGGGGTGGCCAGTGCCAAGGGCTCCCCAACACAAGCACAGAGCACAGCCTGGCCTTGGCTGCAACACCACAGCACATGCCTTTATGCCCAGGGCCAGCTATGGGCTGGAAGCACGCTCCAGCCCCCACTCCTGCCAGAGCATCCCAGGCAGTGTCCCTAAGAGGCTGGGCAAAGGAGGTGGCACAGGGAGGGCCCTCCTGCTGCAGGACATGGAATCTGCAACCCAAAACACCCCACGGACAGTGAGGATGGCTGGCAGCCCCCAGGCCCGTGCCCCTGCAGGCAGGATCAGCAGAGTTCACCCAAGCGGACCGGCTGGAGCTCATGCTTATGATCTGGGGATTTTAAGGCAGAGAGCTCAGTGTGAGGCTGACCTCTGACTTCGGGGACAGCACCAGGCCCAGAATAGGGGCAGCCCCCACCTCCAGCCCCAGGTGTGTCATCAAGGAGGCTAGCACCTAGAAGTGGGAGGAAGTTAGGGCAGTAAGACACAGGCGGAGCCAGGGCCTCTCCTGTGCTCAGAGGACCAGGAAGGGCCTGACAGAGGGCAGAGCCCCACCCTCTTACAGGGAGACCACCTTGCAGCCCCTTATCTGGGGGCCCCGAAAGACCCAGAGGAAGAGGTTTGCCCAGTTTCTTTGCTGGAGAAACATCCCTATCACCCAACCCCAAACCCTACACTTCAAGTCTGACTCCAATACTGCCTCCTCCAAGAAGTTCCCCTGGAGTGCATGCACCTCCCCTGCTGGTTGGTTCTAGCTGCTTCAGCAGGCTATGGGCTTCTCGGGGCAAGAGAGGGAGTTGTCCAGGCGTGGGAGAAAAGGGTGGTGGAACCTCCTAAAGGGACAGTAGATGCCAGGAGAGGGCCACAAAGGCACAGCCTTGAAACCAGAGGGTTCCTACCAAGGTGACAACCCCAAAAGAGAATGGTGATCTTCCAAGGACCAGAGCACCCCCAGTCCCAGACTAGGAATTCGGAGGCCACATGTGGTGCTGCAATGGGGGCCATGACAAGAGACAAGGTTCTGGATCCAGTTCTGAGGACAACTGACTGCCTCTCTGTACCTCAGTGTCCCCATCTGTACCATCTGTATAATGGGGGAGGGGCTTGAGGTGCTGTCTCAGGGCCCTTCCTGCACAGACAGGAGGCCCTAGTGGCACTGTCCTTATTTCCATCCCTCGTTCAGACCTGGGGCCATGGTACTAGCCCACAGTGCTCACCCTCCTGCTCAGACAATAATGGCCAGAGGCCATTAGTGCCTCCTGCCCCAGCCCAAGGTGACTTTACTGGCAGAACCTGGGACTGCCCGGCCCTGCCTCCACCCAGCTCCCGGGCAAGCAGTGCCAGGAGGAAGTGTCAGCAGCTCCTCCCTGAAGCTCCTTTACCCACAGCCCCGCGGCCCCTTACCTGGGCCCGGATTCTCCAGGCACCCCAACACCTGCTCTCACAGGCTAACCAGCCCACACCACCCAACTCTCCACCGAGGGAAAGGAATGGGCACAAGAGGGGGCGTCACCCGGCCCAGGATGTTGGGAAACATATCACCTGGCCGAATCCAGCAAAAAAGTTATCAACCCATGGTCATTCTGCGAAGGTGACCAAAGCCGCGTCAGGGAGAAAGGAAACCAGGGGCTCTCAGGAGGGAACGGGAGCCTTGTGGTGGAAAAAGGAGCTGCTGTCCCCGATCTGGAACTCGAAACTAATCTTCCAGGCCTTAAGGCCGTAAGCCCGTCGCCCCGCATCCTTGGCAAATCTCAGCTTTCCCATCTCCCTCATCTTGGCCCTCCGATCAGCCTCTGGGACCCTCGAGCGGCAGCCCCACCCCTACTCTTACTCTGCGGGTCCCTCAACCATGGACCCCAAAGCCTTCACTTCCAACTGCAGAACCCGGCGCTGGCCCCCTCCCACGACTCTCGCGTGCGGCAGGGACTCCCGTGGCCAGGACCCGGCTTCCACCGGCGCTCGGCGGGTGGGGAAGCAAAGCCAGCGGCGCGCCCGCCCCCATCCCCGCTCCGCTCCCGGAACCCGGCGCCGGCGGCCGGAGTGAATCATTAACCGAACCCGGGTGCTCCGGCAGAGCCTTCCTCGCCGGCGCCACGCACTAGTCCGCCCGGCCTCGGTTCTCCGGAGCTCCTCCCGCTCCGGGAGCGGTGGGCAGTCCCCACGCCACACCAGACTGACCACCCGCCCGAGGCTCACCAGCCCCTCCTCGCAGACGAGGAAACTGAGGCTCGGGGGCAGGGCGCAGAGGCCCAAGGTGACACAGCCGGCGGCAGCAGGAGAGCACGGGCCCCGCCAGCCACTTTCCCGACCTACGAACCCTCCAGCCTGCCTCCGGCCCCGCTAACACCCCCGAGGCGCGCAGGCTCCGGAGTCCCCGCGGTTCCCGCCTCTCGCCTCCCCGGCCAGGGCGGAAGGAGGTCCCGGGGTAGCGGACCCCGGCCGGCAGTTCCCAGGCCCCGCAGGTCCGGCAGGAAATGCCGCTGGCTTAACCCCTTCCAGCCCGCGCCCGCCCGGGAGCCGCCAGGGCTACCGCCTCGAAGCCGGGACGCGGCCCCGCCCCGCCTGGCGCCCTCACCAGGTGGTTCATGGTGTCCGACGGGCCTGGAACCCTCGCTCCCCCCAGGGCGCACACCGAGCTGCCCGGGCCGCGTGCCCTCGGGGCTCCGAGCGCCCCGCGGCCGCCCCGGTACGGCCGCGCAGCTGCCGCTTCTGCCGCCCAGAACCGATCCAGCCGCGCTCCGCCCGCCGCCGCGGCCCAGCCTGCCAAGCCCGATCCCAGCATGCCCGGCCACACACGGCCATTGGCCGCCGCAGCTCCCCATGCAAATGAGCCGCCTGCCTGGGGCGCGGACGCGCGGGCAAAAGCCCGCCCAGTGGGGGGCCGCCCCCCGCCCCGCCCCGCCCCGCCCCGCCCCCCACTTCCCACCCTCCAGGCCCCTGTCCCAGGCCCGGCTTCCAGCCTAGGGTGCAGGACACCGCTTTGCCAACAAATGCACGTCCCCGCCTTCCACCCGGGCGAGAACGCACCGAAGACCTACGCAAACGCCTCTACTTCTGGGAAGGCTGCCCGGATTGCCCTCCTCCTCCAGAGCCGAGGCTTGGCCTCAAGCCTTGTGTCTTGCCCGCTAACCAACCCCTGGGCATTCATCGCGTGTCCATGGGCCGTGGGACTCAGATCTGAATCTAGAGAGAAAGGGGAGGGGACATGCCCCAGCCTGCAGGAAAAGAATCACCACCACCACAGCTCCGGCTGTGGACCCATCGTGTAAGGAAGGACCCAGGAAATGAAGCCTCAAGCAGGGAGGCTGGCGAGCTCTCAACCCAGCGCTTTTCACCTGCAGCACCGACCTTTCCTTGCACTGTGCTGACATCTGGGGACTCGGGCTGGTCCTCCAGCTGATCTGCCTCCACTCATTACTCATTCCTGGGCTCAGCCTAAAACCTGGGCCCAGTACCCTCCTGAGTCCTGCTTCAACTCACCTGCTTCAGCGACATGGGGTAGGAAGGTGGCATTCGGGGAATGAGGGAGACAGAAGGAACCCGGGGGGAAACCGAGTGGAGACAACATTGGCTCTCCTGAGTTGCCCCTTGCTCGGCTGCAGGTCAGTGACTGTCACTCCATGCAGCAGAACCAGGGTGCCAGAGACCCTGGGCCAGTTCAGGGATGCACAGTCTGCAGGGAGGGAGATCATAGGACCAAACCTGCTCCAGACTAGACAGGACCCTCAGTCAACACTCCTGGGCCACTGGCTGAGCAAGGGGATGGCATCAGGCAGCTCCAGTAGCAGGGAAGCAGCTGGAAATTCTCAAGCACGGCCTATGAAAGACACAAGCCCAGGTAGGCCTGTAGCTGTCCCTCTGCCTGACCCAGGGCTCAGCCGAAGCCGACGCAGCACCTGACCAGATGTGCTGCCTTGGCAGGCCCTCTGCCCTCTCTGGGCTCCTTTCTCATCTGAAAACGAAGGGGCTAAGACAGCCCAGGTCCTCTGGGGAGCTTGTTAAAAAACAGACTCCTGAGTCCCACCCCTCCTAAAAACTGGACGTCTGCATTTCCTCAATATTTGGCTTGGGAACCATTGGCCAGGACTCTCAGCACAGCGGGTGAGGAAGGAGCAATGGGATGGGACACAGTGTGACCCAGAGTCCTCGGGAGGAACAGGACAGCTAGCCAACACCCTCTCCCACCCCGCCTCAGAAGAGGAGCCAGCTGTCAGGGAGGCTGCCTGGAGCATCTCCTCCTGCTTGTTCCCAAGAGCTGTGCCCGGCCCCTCCTGCACCCTGACCCTGTACAGCCACCTACACCTCAGCCTGGCTGGCACACCAGCTTCCCAGGGAGCAGGTCTGAACCAGCAGGACCCCCAGGAGCCTCAGGTTATCCCTGGGCCTCCACTTCTGTGGGGAGGGGAGAGAACCAGGCCTCACAGGCAGGCAGTGCCCACAGGCAGCAGTCCCTGCAGGGATGCGCAGGGACACATAAGGCCTGGCCCTCCAGGGAGCTGGCCGCTGCTCCATCCTAGCTGGCCAAGGAGCAGGGCGCAGAGAGGCGGTGGATGACTAGGACCTTGGAGAATGAGACCCTCCTCCCCCAGGAGCGGGATTAGAGCAGCCCTGGGGGTGGGGCTGCTGGTGTGAGCAGGAGGCAGCATGGGGAACAGGCTCCAACACAGGCATTTCAAAAATTTGCTCCTTTTCCACTTAAATTCCCTCCTCCCAAGCCTGTGCCTCCCAGAATGGCATTTCCGCTTTGGAAACAAGGCCCCAGGAGCTAAGCCCCACTGTGTGGATGGGGATGTAGCTCGGGGGTGGGGGAGGATGCCCCCAAGGCTGGTAGGTGGGGGAGGAGCACCCACTGGGCAGGCTCTGGCTGGGGTATATGGGGTAGAAGCTCACCCCACCCCCAGTCCAGCCTCCAGACCTCTGCTGCCAAGGACTGGGATGCAGCCCCATGTACCCAGCCCAGCCTCGGTGCCAGGCCAGTGCCAGGGGCCCTAGGACCATGTGCTTATTTTGTGCACACAGCCATCTGGCAAAACAGGCTTCACCATTAGCCCCATTTTTGTTTTGTTTTGTTTTTGAGACAGAGTCTCGCTCTGTCGCCCAGGCTGGAATGCAGTGGCGCTATCTCAGCTCACTGCAACCTCTGCTTCCTGGGTTCAAGCCATTCTCCTGCCCCAGCTTCCCAAGTTGCTGGGACTACAGGTGCACGACACCAAGCCTGGCTAATTTTTGTAAATTTTTAGTAGAGATGGGGTTTCACCATACAGGTCAGGCTGGTCTGGAACTCCTGACTTCAGATGATCTACCTGCCTCAGCCTCCCAAAGTGCTGGGATTATAGGTGTGAGCCACCGCACCCGGCCTAGCCCCATTTTTCACATGAAGAGACCAAGACCCATTTACCAACCACTGCCCCGTCCCACACACTTTGGGGCACAGAAGGGACAGGGCCAGGGAAGAAATGGGGCTGCTAGACCTCACCCCACCCTGCAGCAGGAAGGGAATCTAGGAACAGGGACAGCAGAACTCCAGGCTCAGAAAGCCAAGGACCCCTATCACACATCAGACTGCAAAAGAGCAGGTAGCTGAGACCTAAGCACCCTCCTCCCTGCTTGATGCTTACCAGTGTCCACTGCGGCATTTACAACAGCAAATCATGGAGCGTAATATCAATGCCAACTCTAGGGGACTGGTGAGACACGAAAGCCCCTCAATAGAATAGCTTGCAGCTATAGATGGCCTCTTCCAAAGACTGAAATAATGCAAGAAAATGCTACAACAAAGTAAAGTGAAAAGAGCAGGCTAAAACCGGCTTGCACAGTGTAAAGGCACATAACTCCTTCCCCTCCTGAAGCCTCAACTTCCCAGCAGCGGTGAGGGTGGGCTGGACCGCCCAGCTGATGGCCAGCTCTGGGAGCGGCAGCAGGAGAGGATTTCCTGAGGCCGGAGGGGAGTACTGCCAGCCCAGGGACAGGAAGAAACGATGTCTCTGGAGGGCCAATGAGAGCTGACGCCATCTCCCTAGGCTGGGCTCTCACAGAGGCAAGCTCAGAACCCAGGCAAGGCCGGGCAAAGTGGCTCACACCTGTAATCCCAGCACTTTGGGAGGCCGAGGCAGGTGGATCACTTGAGGTTAGGAATTTAAGACCAGTCTGGTCAACACGGTGAAACCCCATCTCTACCAAAAATACAAAAATTAGCTTGGCATAGTGGTGGGCGCCTGTAGTCCCAGCTACTTGGGAGGCTGAGGCAGAATTGTTTGAACCCAGGAGGCGGAGGTAGCAGTTAGCCATTCCACTGCACTCCAGCCTGGGCAACAGAGCAAGACTCCATCTCTAAAAAAAAAAAAAACCCAGATGAGGGTGTGGGACCCTTGTGGATGGCAGAGGTGAACCCGCTGTCACACACCGAATGGACATCCACACCCCTAACACCACTCTTCCCTCACTGCTGCCCAGGACCAGGACGGAACAATGGCGACCCGGAGGCAGAGTGAGGGGCAATGCCCCAGGCAGCTCCCACGGCCAGCAGAGCTCACCCTCCCTACCTTATAACCCAGGTGTGTCCCCCAGGAAAGCACCCCACATGACCCCAGACAGCAGAGACTGCCCTCAGGACTCAAGCTGGAGCTGTCGCCATAAAGAGTTTTCCCATCGTCCCCTGCTGTCGAGGGTGGAGGAACCGCAGGGCAGTGTTTGTCATTACAGTAGCGGCTCTGGCTGTGGGAAGGTGGGCGGGCCCTACAACCTGAAGCCAAATCCCTCCAGTGGTCGTCCCCTTTGGCATGCCCAAGGCCAGTCCCCAGAAACCCGGGGTCAGGGACAGACCCAAGGTGTGTGGGCAGAGCTGCCAGGCAGGGGACACAGCACAGAGGTGGGGTGGGGCCTCCCTGCACTCCAAATCCTGTCGCATCCCAGGAAACCCAGCCCTGCGCCTCCACATCAGGCCTGTCAGGAACAGCCCTGGAAGAGGCAGCACAACTTTCTCCATTATCTGGAAATTAACAAGCAGCAGAGGCCCCTGCCTGCCTCAGAGAGGGGCTCTGCTCACAGTGGCCCGAGGCTGGAGTGGGCCAGCAAGGCAGCCCCTGGGCACAGTTCAGAGGCTCTCCGCCCACCCCGGCGACCCCTTCCTCTTCTGCACCCTCCTCTCTCAGCTCTCCCCTCCTGCCAGGCCTCCTGGGGCCCGGTAGGTGGGGGCAGGCACCAGCACAGGGCCCTCCCAGACAGGTCCTCCTGGACCAGCAGGACCCTTGTGTGCAGGGAGGAGGGGCCATGCCCCTGCTGACCCCCATGTCCCACTCCTGCACTGGCACCCTATGGCAGAGGCAGCCCCTCAGCACTGCCTGGGGGAGGGGGAAGAGAGGGGCTCAGTCCTGGCTGGAAGTGAGAAGGAGGGGCAAGGGGGCAAGTTCTGTCCTCATCCTCAGAGAGGACGCTCTGTAGCTCCGCAGCCAGAGGCTGCCCAGCTCTCCGCGGACTGGCTGGGTGGGCAGGGAAAAGAGTGTGGTCAGGAGGCCACCCCAGCCCAGCCCAGCCCAGCCCAGCCATCTGCTCTCCCATGGCAACCAGCCCCAGTGCATGGGGCGGAGGGGCGAATTCACACACCATCTGCTGCCCACTCCCAGCCGCTTCCGCACAACACAGGTGCCCACACCCGCAGATACCCACCCGGCCACTCTGCTGGATTCAGCAGGCCAGGGGCCAGTGGAGTCACAAGAGGGGACCCTAGGGGCTCTGGGTGGCAGTGATGGAAAGAGTGGATACAGAGAAGACGGAGGAGAAAGCAATGCTTTTTTTTCTTTTTAAACACATGGTCTCTCTGTGTCACCCATGTTGGAGTGCAATGGCAGTCACAGCTTACTGCAGCCTCAACCTCCTGGGCTCAAACGATCCTCTCACCTCAGCCTCTTGACTAGTTGGGTCTACAGATGTGCACCAACGTGCCTAATTTTTTTATTTTTTGTAGAAATATGGTTCCACTATATTGCCCAGGCTGGTCTCGAACTCCTGGGCTCAAGTGATCCTCCCATCTTGACCTCCCAAAGTGCTGAGATTACAAGCATGAAAAAGCAGTGCTTTTTCTCCCTCTTTGTACCGCACCGTGGGGCTAGGCAGGGTGCCCCCCTGGAGCCTGCGCCAGCCTACAGATAAAGGCTCTTTTGCCCTGGGAGACCCAGGCCCAGGCTCGGGCCCAGGCTTAGACTAGAGGATGGGAGCAGATATTAATGACTCCAACTGGCCGTGGGCCTTTAGTCAGTCACTGTTCTGCTCAGGCCTCAGTTTACCCATCTGTTAAATGTACCCACCACCGGCAGCTCTGCCCACCCTGGGGCTGTGAGACTGATGACACAGGCGGCTGGCAAGCACATGGTGGCACCCTAGTGTCCCAATGCCTGAAGCATACCCATACCCTGCATCATCACACACTGGCCCCACCCCAGTGGGCACCAGGGCATACCCTCTCTTAGCCTACCCATGTGCTAAGCCCATCCCCAACCAAGCCTTCCCCACTCTCCCTACAGCCTGCACAGACAACCCTCCTCAGATACCCTGAGCATCCCCCACCATCCCTGAAACCTTGTCTGAGACTCGGGGGAACAAGCTCTCCTTGGAGTTTTGTTGCCCCCAGATCCGCCTGCCAATGCTGGAGGCAGGCAGTGTCTCCCCTTGGACCCCTCTGGGGAAAGCAGGAAGTGGCTGGGTGCGGTCCTTCTCACTATGCATGTTATAAAGCAACGCTTGTGCATCTGCACCTCCTGACTGAGGTCTAACTGTTGGGAACACTGCTGTGTAAAAGGATGGCCACGTCCTTAGGGAACTCACACTCCAAGGTGTATGTAAGGGGTGCACACATAACGCTTGCAACGCAGCCAGCGGAGGGATGGGGGAGACTGTTCTACGCTAGGTGCTTGGGGGCCTCTCTGCGGAGGTGACATTTGAGCAGATGTGTGAATCTTTTGCTGAGGCTCATCATGCAGAAAAAAATAACAGCAAAGATTTGTGAAAACAGCACAGGCAAGCCAGCGCCTTCGTTCCATGTGAAGAGCCGGGGCAGCCACAGGAGCACACAGAAGAAACAGACACTAGGGGCCAGGGACGCAGGGAGTCTCCCTCTCCCCTCCTTAGTCTTGGCTGGGTGGTGCATGCCTCTTGGGCTTGGGGCTTCCAGCGCTGGGGCAGGAGCAGCCAGGAGTGTCTGCCTGGAGTAGAGGCCTTGGCAGATGGCCAGGGAAAAAGAAGAGAGAGCCCAGGAATAGGCCTGGGCTGGGGAGGAGAGGAGGGCCACAGGCAGCTTCTGCTCCATCCTCTCCCGCCTCCTGCTCTCCTTAGAAACCTCCCAACTGCGACCTCTGGAGGGCATGCAGGCCCTGGCAGAAACACAAATGACTCCACAGCCTAAGACACTTAACCTACCAGATAACCTGCAAAGAGGGAGTTCAAACTCTAAGACACCTGGTGAGAGCTGAGACAGGGAGAAGTGTGGCCATATCACTTTCTAAGCAAGCAAGTAAATTTGGTAGATCCAGGATTTGGGGGCACAGATCTCTAGGCATGCTTTAAGGCATACAATTGGATATCAGGTTTTATAAAACACTTAAATGGGGTATTTTGCCAACAATAGTGCCAGTGTTCCAGTACTTAATAACACACAGCACAAGCTGGGCTCAGTGGCTCACGCTTATAGTCCCAGCTACTGGGGAGGCTGAGGCAGGAGGAACGTTTGAGTCTAGGAGGTCAGCCTGGACAACATAACAAGACTCAGACTCATACAGAGCACACTAAAGGTAGACAGGTATCCATCCACAAGGGAATGGATAAATATCTTGTGGCACATCCATTACTGGAACATTACTCAGCAAGAAAAAAGAACAAACTACTAGGGCCGGGTGCGGTGGCTCACACCTGTAATCCCAGAACTTTGGGAGGCCAAAGCGGGCAGATCACCTGAGATCAGGAGTTCGAGACCAGCCTGGACAACACGGTGAAACCTCGTCTCAACTAAAAATATAAAAATTAGCTGGGCGTGGTGGTAGACACCTGGAGACACAGCTACTTGGGAGGCTGAGGCAGGAGAATCACTTGAACCTGGGAGGTGGAGGCTGTAGTGAGCCGAGATCATGCCATTGCACTCCAGCCTGGGTGACAGAGTGAGACACCATCTCAAAAAAAAAAAAAAAAAAAGAATAAAACCAATATGCTGAATGAAAAAAGCCAGACCCGGTCAGGCTTGATGGCTCATGCCTGTAATATCAGCACTTTGGGAGGCCGAGGTGGGTGGATCACCTGAGGTCAGGAGTTCAAGACCAGCCTGGCCAACATGGTGAAACCCTATCTCTACTAAAAATACAAAAATTAGCTGGGAATAGTGGTGGACACCTATAATCCCAGCTATGTAGGAGGCTGAGGCAAAAGAATCACTTGAACCCTCAAAGCAGAGGTTGCAGTGAGCCAAGATCATGCCACTGTACTCCAGCCTGGGTGACAGAGCATGCCTCTATCTCAAAAAAAAAAAAAAAAAAAAAAAAAAAACAAGAGAAAAAAGCCAAACCTCAAAGTGCCTCTACTGTAGGCTTCCAGTTGCAGAAGGTTTAAGAACAGGTTAACTAAGCCAGGGTGATAGGACCTTGACTGTAAAGGGGCTTTTGCGAACTTTCTGAGGTGATGGGGCATTTGTTATCCTGATTTGATTGATGGCTACATGAAAGTCTGTATTAACGAAAACTCATCCAACCAACTGTACGTTTAACATCTGCACATTTCACAACATGTAAAATTTACCTCAATAAGAGTTTCAACTGGTAAAAAATAAAACAAAGAAAAAATATGTGGCATTACAAATACCAAAATTAGATACTGCAAGCCTAAAGCCACCATGCTCCTCTTTTTGCCCTGACCATCAGGGAGCTTAAAGTTAAACCTGGATGCCTACTGAGCCTAGGCTTTCTGGGATAAATCTTCCTTCTTCCCCACACATTAGATAATTCTAGATCTTTTCATGATCCCAGACTATTTGTGTCTTCTGCTGTAATCTGCTTCAAATCCTTCTTGAATTTGGCAGGGCTTAAATAATAAATAAAAATTACTGAAAAACCTTCCCAGCCTCTAATCCCCCTTAGAGAAGAGATTAACTTTAGAGCCGCAACTTGTGACCATCTCACCAGGGCAAGCATCCCTTCCACGCCTCTCTACCGAGGTCCCCAGAACGCTTTTCCTTTTTCCTGAAGAGAGAAGGACAATGCTCAGCACAGGAACTAAGAGAGCCACAGAAACCACGGGGCTTGACCAGGATGACACACGCAGGGGCCAGAAGTGAAGGTAAGCACAGAGGGGAAAGGCAGTGTGGGCCCAGAGGACCCGGGCACCAGTGGTGGGAAATGGGGAGGTCTGCAGGTACCACCCAGGCCCCCCACTCACCCTTGGGGCTGCAGGCCCCTCCCCTAAGGAGCCATGATCCCCAGGCAGGGGTGGAGCCAGCCTCCCTGGGAGGCCCTGCCTGCCTGTGCTGGCCCAGCTGCTACAGACCACACCTGAGCAGACGCCTGCCCCACTGCAGGGGCTCCCACGGACTGCAAAGTCACCTCATTCCTCGGGGCACGTGGAGCAGGGCAGCAGCTGTCTAAATGCGATGAGCCAGCTGGTGGCCCCAATGCAGGTCACTCTCTGGGTGGGGTGAGGACAAGGACCTGCCCATCCAAGGCTCAAGAGGCCGGGGTCCTTCAGGCCACGCCAGGGCAGGGGAGGGGCCCGGGTCCCACCACAAAGGCCTTGGCAGAAACCACACTGACCATAAAGAAAGGGCAACAGAACCCTGGGGGCAGACGCCAATCCGCCGGGTGCAGTCCAGCCTCCTCCCTACACTGGCTGCCCAGGAGTCAGGAATGGGTCTGGGCCACTGCACCCGCCAACCACAGCCTCATAAAGACAATAATCTCAACAGCAGTAGCTGCTGTTATTTAATCAGCCTCCTCCTAACAGCTCTGGGTGCCCCTCGCCAAGTTCTCACAAAACCCCAGGAGCTCCGTGCTGTTAACATCACCATGACACAGGAGGAAAGTGAGGCTCACTCAAGGCACAGAGCAAGCACTGCTCATTCTGGAGACCTTGCCCTTGACCCACCAAAACACTCTTCCCACCCGGAATCAGCCTCTCCGAGAACCCCTTTCCACCCCAAGCAAGGCTCTGAAGAGAGCGGCTGAGACGCCAGCTCTGCGCAGGGTTGCAGCCACCTGCCTGTGGGGGCTCCATGGTACCCCTGGGGCCACACCCTCAGCAGGCGGCCAGGGGCAAGCTGCAGCCAGAAGGCAGAGCGCGACCGGGGCCGGGCAGTCATGGGTCCTGTGTGCACGGGGCTCAGGGAGCCTGACACAACCAAATCACTCCACCAACAAATGGACAATCGCAGATGGGGCCAGGAAGGCGTCCTATGGATGACGGTGCAGAGCTGGAGGTGAACAGGAAGGACCTGGTAAACGAGGTGGCCAGCTGGAGATCACTTCCCACAGAGGGACAGCCGACACAAGGCCCGGTGGCAGAAGAGGGCGAGGCAGGGGCGGCGGGGCCTGAGCTGCAGACTTTGAATGCCCCGGCCAGCTATGAACCCCAGGGCAGACCCTCCTGGTTCCTTGGGCAGCTCTCCCACTCACACCACTAGTTGGCACAGAGCCATTCCCAGGATTGCTGCCCAAGGTTTCAACCAGATGCCAAGGCTGGCCTGCTCATCTCCACTGACTACTGCTGGTGCTAGACCCGTCCTGCTGCACAGCCCTGGGTGAGCTACCTGCCTCTGAGCCCAAGGTGCCTTGTCTCCCAAGGATGTGGAAAGGGTGACACAAACTCATGTTTGGAAGCCACAGGTAGAGAGGGTCAGCTGCTGTCCACAGCTCAACAGGCTGCGGCCCCCACAGGTGGAGAGGCCACACAGGATGATGGTCATTTGATGGCTTTGGATCCTGCCACACTCGGCTCCCCTGCTGGCTCCGCCTCTCATTGGACATGTAACCCTGGCAAGACACAGGCCCTCGAGACACATGAGCCTGTGAGGCCCTGAGCCCAGCGCACACAGGGCAGCATCCCTGAAAGGAGCCATCCCTCAGTGAAGGAGCACAGGAGGGCCTAGCGTGGCCGCACCCACTTCACAGATGGGAAGCAAGAGGCAGAACAGACAGCAGGGAGACCTCTCTGCAGCTGGAAGCTAGCCTCTCACCTGGCGGGGTGGGGGTGGCCAGCACCGGCCACTCCTAAACATGGACCCCCCCCAAGCCAATGCCAGCCAGAGGTCTGAGGTAGGTGGCACCGCTGTTTTCCTTCCAAATATGTCCTCTCAGCTACAGGAAGAGACAGGCCCAGGGCACTGGGCAGCCACGCCCAAAGGAAGACATGGTAACACGGAGGGGTGTCCGGGCACCGCCTGAGCACTGCTCTAGGCCTAGAGCAGAGGACGAGGCACTGAGCAGGGAGCCGCGATGCCCTGGCGACTTCCCGTCTGGGTCCAAGATCTCATGTGAGTCAAATGACAGGGTGACCCCCGGCATGCCCCCTTCCTCAACCCTCAGGGAGTCACTTCCCACTCAGTCAGCTCACCGACCTCTCACCCTGCTTCCCCTCCCATTCCCCTTCTGAAGCATCTTATAATTTCTGTGGGCCCAAATGCCTGCGTCAGCCCTATCCAGGAAAAGACTGCCCAAATGATGGGTGTGCTTAAAACCCAGATGTGTCCCCAAGCAGTCCCCACTCTGGGTTCCAAGGGCAGGGCTTGAACAGGCAGCTCCGTCTGGAAGCCTCTGCAGGGCCTCCTCGGCACATGAAAGCAATTTTCCGAACACTTCAGGACTGTTCCAAAAATGAATTCTCTTGGCCCCACCACTTCACACACTGCCCAAGGTCCCAGGAGAGAGCCACGGTGATCCGCCAGCCAGCCAGCCATGTAGGGGACAGATGGCTAAGACCCCCACTCACTCCCAGCAGAATTCTCATGGGCTGTGACAAGCGAGAGGGTGGGAGTGACTCGGAGCCCATGATGGTGTGGCCAGGCTGCTGGTCCCCACGACGGTGCCTATCTGTCCAAGTCCCACCCAGCCCGCCATCCCTCTCTGGTTACAGATGAGGCCCAGTGCCAAAGAAGGCTGCCCAAAGTCCTGTAAGGCAATGGGTCAGGATGCCATCCCAGACTGTGTCCAGAGCTTGGCTTTGACTGTGCCAACCAAACCAAATCAAACGGGGACGTCCTCATACAGGCCCGCCCAGGCTTGGATGTGGCCAGAGTGACATTCCCTCATCACTACTGCCCTGGGACCCCGACCGTCCAGCAGGCTGAGGGGGTCCACCTTGTCCCTCTACCCAGCGCTCACAGGAGCGGGGCTGGCCAGTCCCCTGAGGCCCTGAGCCCGAGAAGTCCAGAGCTTTCAAGGAGAGCAGAGCAGAAGAGAGGAAGGGCCTGGCAGGCATGCTCTTTCTCAAGACAAGGCCATTATGCTCTGAACCAGAAGGGATGGGGGGGCGCACATCAGCACAGTCTGGAAACCCTCATTTTCTCATCTGTAACTGCATTACCACTTCTGGAGGTGGGCGGGAGCAGGCTCTTTAATTCCGTAATGATGCTTTGCGCCAGGCCAGCCTCTCCTCCAGTCACCTGCAACACTCCGGGGTAGTTCATGAAGAGGCCATTTGCCAGGAAGCCCCCACTGCCTGCTTCACGGAAAGGATGGGGTCCTCCGGGTGAGGAGCTCTTCCAGAAACAAGGCCAGAGTGGGCAGGGATCTGGAAGGACAAGCCCCTAACTCGGCAGGGAAACGATGGCTGGAGGCCACAACTCTCCAGGTGCAGACGGTGTCCCTTCCTGGCAGGACGCGGGGATGTCCCCCTCCCACCTCCCACCTCCGTCTGTCCATCTGTAAAGTGGACACTGTGCCTGAGGCCTGGTCACCCAGGGTAGCCAGGATCACTCGCTGCCCTCAGGCGGTGAGACAGATGCTCAGAGACGCCAGAGCCCAAGTGTGGAGCCATGGCTGGGGGCTCTGCTGAAGCCAGCCTGTCTGACCAGAAAGAGGGGGTGTCGGACAGAAAAGCCCCCACGGACAGCGGGGATGAAGAGGCCAGTCAGGGCCCCGGGGGTTCCGCGGCGGGAGGAAAACCTCCCAGAAAAGTGAGCGCATCGGCCGGCCGTCGGGGGCAGGCACAGCTCCCACCAAGCCAAGCCGTCCTGGGGGAGGGGTGGCTCCGGTGACAAGCACAGACCGTGCCCCAACCTGGCCACCGCGGGGTGGGGGTGGGGGCAGGGAGCGCCTCAGGGCAGCAATCCGAGGGGGGCCTTGGGGGCCAACGCAGGCCTCCCACCCTCTCATCTGGCCCAACAGTCCCGGAGGGGGATCCCGGGAGCCGCAGAGACCCCTCCCCGCTAGGCCTAGCGGTCCCGGTGCGGGGTCCTGGGGGACAGCCGACTCTCGCCTGGACCAGACGTCCCGGGGATTTCCCGGGGACCAACAAAGAGCCTTCCCGACCCAGCCATCTTGGGGGGCTCCCCGAGGGGACAGCACGGACCCCAGCCCGACCCAGCTCTCCTAGAAGAGGCTGGAAAGGCGGGGGCAGAGAGGCTGTTCTGGGGGAGGCTCCCCCAACCTGTGCGCCCTCCCCCGGGCCCGAGCAGGCCTGTGGGGCGACCCCCAGTCCGGAAGCCCCCGCGGCATCAGGCCCGTAGCGGGCGGCGCGGAGTCGCAGACAGGCGGGCTGGGGGCAGCCAGCCGGGGATCCCGGGCGGCGCGGTACTCACCGGCACGGACATTTTGGCCGCCGCCCCCGGGGCCTGGCTGGCAGCTGGGCCGGCGGGCTGGGGGCTCGGGTGCGCCCGCGCCGCTCAGAGCCCCCGCGCAGGGTCCCGGCGCTCTCCGGCTCTGCGGGCTCCTGCGCGCTCCCGGCCGCCGGACCGTCCAGCCGCTCCAGCCGCGCCGCGCATGCGCCGCCCGCGCCGCCCCTCCCCCACGTCTCCGCTGCCAGGGCCGCGTTAAAGGCGAGGACCTCGGACCTCGCCCTTTTTCTGTCGGCCCAACGCGGCGGGGAGGCGCAGTCTCCTCCGCTCCTCGGCCATCCCTCGCGGGCCACCTCCAGTCGCACCAGCTCCAGGTCTCCCGACCAGTCCTCTCCCCGCACACGCACGTCCCCGGGAGCTGGGCGCCTGCCCTGTGGCCCTGGGTCCGGGCGCAGACGCGGGAGGGCTCAGCCGGCGGAAGGCGATCGCGGGGCAGCAGCCAGCAGCGCAGGCCTCCCAGAGCCCCTCCGCCCTCCCCCAGCTGAGAGCGAGTCCCGAGACCCCCAGGGAAGAGGAGCTCCCCACTCCGCGAGACAGCCTGGCTCATCCTGGGGTCGCCCTGACAGTGACATCTGGCCTGGCTTCTAGGGAGGATCCTGTGTCCCTGTAAGCCCCACTCCTGGGCCCACCCACAGCCCACCGTCCTCCCAGAGGCTGGAAGATGGGCCTTCGCGGGCCTTAGGCTTCATTTCCCTAGGCTAAACACCCCCAGTTTCAGCTGTTCCGCATCTGCCGTGGTGCCCACGCATGGCACCTGCAGACACTGGGCACGTGCATGTGCGTCCCCATCCCTCCACCCCTGCCAGGCAGGCCTTGCTGCTGCTCCATTACATTTCATAGGCCCAGGTGCTAAGATCCCTCACCCACCCAAAGGAAGGAGCAGAGGTCGGACCCCTCTGTTCTGTCGCCTGGGGACGGTGGGTGAGCATCTAGAACAAGTGTGGCGGGGGTCCAGAGCAGTGTCCCAGAGGCCGGCGCTGCCCACCCCAGGAAGGAAGACGGAGCCAGCTCCATGCGGCTGGTTGGCTGCAGCCTGGGGCTCTTGGGAGGATCTGGGGGCAGACTGAGAGCTCCAGCTGCCTAGGGAATCTCTGTGTGGGTGCACATGTGGGGGCAGGCCCTTCTGTCTGCCAGGGATGCTGTGCCAGGAGGCCACGGTCCCTGGATGGATCAGGCAGAGCCAGGAAGGAGGCTGACTTCCCCCGGCTCCCAAAAGCCCCCAGTAGCAGGTCACCAACTGAGCTTTCAGCCTTTTCCCCCAAGGAACGAGCACCCTTGATCTTTCCCCAGGAGGGTCCCGGGAAGGATCCCAAGAGGCCAGGAGCAATGAGGGGGTATGAGGTATGGGAGACAGGGAAATCCAGGCCTGCCACAAGAGACCCAGGTCCTTGTTCTGGCAGTGATGGGGGTCCCTCACTGCTCCAGTTGAGTATGGTTGCCCCTTCACCTCTTGAGTGGGATTGCCAACTGTGCACATGAGTATCTGCAGCCCAGTGCTTAGCAAGGCATTGTTGGAGGGGCCAGGCAGGGCCACAGCAAGCAGAGGGGGGCCTGGACCAACAGCTGCCACCTCCTCAAAGGGTGCTCTGTGCATGTCTGGCACGTGGCCCTGCCCGTGCCCACCCGCCCGCATCCAGCTGGCACAGAGGCTCCTGGGCTGGGAGCAGCAGCTCAGCCTGGCGCCCGGGCTCCTGGCCACATGCCTTGCTGTCTCCGATGCCCCCACCCGCCACCATCCTGGCCTCTCCCTCAATCCTCGCCCAGGCCCCGCCCCACTCCCTTGCTCTGACTTGGGGCCCACTGTTTCCGTCTCCTTTTCCATCTCCCCATCTCTAGGTGTGCAGGCAGAACGGGGCAGGCAGTGGAGAAAGATCCCTTCCACATGCCTGGGTCCAGGGAAACGAGAGCCCACGGAATCGGGACAGATGCAGCTGGACCCTCCGACCCATCTTGTCCTGCCTCTAACCGCCCCAGTGGCTGCTTAGGGCATCGCTAACTCAGTCCTTAGCAGGCGGAGAAGCGCCCCTGGCTAGAACCCTCACTTACTCTGAGACAGGGATCCTTGGGTGTGGGCCTGAGGGCAGCCAAAGGAGCCTCACCAGGGCACTGCACGCCCTCTCCTAACACTACCTGGTGTCTGTGAAGGCGGCGGCTGCTCCTCCCTCACCCACTTCTGGCAGGCAAATGATCCCAGGATGACTCACTCCGTCCTGCAGGGAACAGCCTGTGGGGCTTCAAGGCTGGCAGTTCCAACCAGAAGCAACAGCTGGGCTGCCAGAGCAGGCGCCAGTGCCCTGAGAGGGTCCTTGAGAGCTGATCGAGGCCCTCACACCCGGGACTACTGTTGTTTCTGTCCCTGAAGGGAATTTGGACGTGGCCGCAGAGTAAATCTGTGCAGAGACAAGCTTCACATCCAGCTCTTCTGACACGCAAGCTGGCCTCTGCCCCCAGGGCCTTGCCATATCTAGAGGGGCTCAAGGCTGGGAATTGGCTCCTTCTCTCCCTGTACCCCCTTCAGGTGACAGGGACTTCTCTGACAAAGGAACTTCTGCTCCTGGAGAGTGTAATGATTACTACCAGGCACTGGTAATAATCTCACATCAGGCCAGTTGCAGTGGCTCATGCCTACAATCTCAGCACTTTGAGAGGCTGAAGTGGGCAGATCACCTGAGATCAGGAGTTTGGGACCAGCCTGACCAACATGGCAAAACCCTGTCTCTACTAAAAATACAAAAATCAGCCGGGCATGGTGCCGCGTGCCTGTAATCGCAGCGACTTGAGAGGCTAAGGCAGGAGAATTGCTTGAACTCAGGAGTCAGAGGCTGCAGTGAGCTCAGATCGCACCACTGCACTCTAGCCTGGGCGGCAGAGCAAGACTCCATCTCAAAAAATATAAATAAAAATTAAAAATCTCACATCAGCATGGCATGTGTGACATCAGTAATGAACCAATACTGATACATGCTTGTTTCTTTCTTTCTTTTTTTTTTTGAGACTGATTGTCACTCTTGTTGCCCAGGCTGGAGTGCAATGGTGGAATCTCAGCTCACCGCAACCTCTGCCTCCCGGGTTCAATCGATTCTCTTGCCTCAGCCTCCCGAGTAGCTAGGATTACAGGCATGAACCACCATGCCCAGCTTATTTTGTATTTTTAGTGAAGACAGAGTTTCTCCATGTTGATCAGGCTGGTCTTGAACTCCCAACCTCAGGTAATCCACCCACCTCGGCCTCCCAAAGTGCTGAGATTACAGGCATGAGCCACCACACCTGGCGAATACATCCTTGTTAACTGAAGTCCACACTTGATTCAGATTTCTCCTTTTTTTTTTTTTTTTTTTTGAGATGGAGTTTCACTCTTGTTGCCCAGGCTGGACTGCAATGGTGCGATCTCGGCTCACTGCGACCTCCGCCTCCCGGGTTCAGGCAATTTTCCTGTCTCAGCCTCCCAAGTAGCTGGGATTACAGGCATGTGCCACCATGCCTAATTTTGTATTTTTAGTAGAGATGGGGTTTCTCCATGTTGGTCAGGCTGGTCTCAAACTCCCAACCTCAGGTGATCTGCCCGCCTCAGCCTCCCAAAATGCTGGGATAACAGGCATGAGCTACCGCCGCGCCTGGCCGTTTTTTTTTTTTAAGACAGAGTTTTGATCTTGTTGCCCAGGCTTGAGTGCAGTGGCACAATCTTGGCTCGCTGCAACCTCTGCCTCCCAGGTTCAAGGAATTCTGCCTCAGCCTCCTAAGTAGCTGGGATTACAGGGGTGCACCACCATGCCCAGCTAATTTTTTCCTGTATTTTTTGTAGAGATGTGGTTTCACCATGTTGGTCAGGATGGTCTTGAACTCCCGACCTCAAGTGATCCACCTGCCTTGGCCTCTGAAAGTGCTGGAATTACAGGCGTGAGCTACTGCACCTGGCCAAAGATGTCTCCGGTTTTCACCTACTGTCCTTTTTCTGTTCTGAGATCCCATCCAGGATCCCAGCGTCTCCTTGGGTTCCTCTGGGCTGTGACAGTTTCTCAGACTTTCTTTGTTTTTGATGACCTTGACAGTTTTGAGGTGTACTGGCAACATTTACAGAATGAAGCAAAACATTTATAGAATGTCCCTCATTTAGGATTTGTCTGACGTTTTTCTCACGAATAGACTGGGGTTATGGGTTTTGGGGAGAAAGACACCCAGAGGTCAAGTTCCATTTTCATCCCATCATATCAGGGGTGCACACTGACAGCATGACTTATGATCACTGTTGAGTCTGACGTTGACCACCTGGCTGAGGGAGCGTTTATCAGGGGTCTCCACTGTAAGGCGACTCTTCCCCCTGCTATCTGGAGGTTACTCCTTGGAAGGAAGTCCCTGTGCACCGCCTACAGTTAAGGAGTAGGGAGTTTCTATGCTCCACCTTCTGAAAGTAGATTCTCTATATGGATGATTTGGGATTCTTCTGGATGAGAGATTGCCTCTTCTCTCTTATTTATTCATTCATTTATTTATATCAGTATGGACTCATGGATATTTATTTTAATTTTTTTGAGATGAAGTGTCATTCTGTTGCCCAGGCTAGAGTGCAGTGGCATGATCTTGGCCCAATGCAACCTCCACCTCCCGGGTTCAAGCGATTCTCCTGCCTCAGCTTATTGTGGTAAAGTATATATAACACAGAATTTACATTTTTTAAGTGTAGAATTCCATGGCATTAAGTACATTCACAATGTTGTGCAACCATCAGTTGTTTGCAGAATGTTTTCATGTCCTAAACAGAAACATTGTAGTCATTAAGCAATAACCCCCGATCCCCAGCTCCGCAGCCCCTGGTAATCCCCATTCTGCTTCTGTCTCTATGAATTTGCCTATTCTCTGTACCTCAGATAAATGCAATCATATTTTGTTTGTATTTTTGTGTCTGGCTAATTTTTATTATTATTATTATTTTTGAGATGGAGTCTCACACTGCTGCCCAGGCTGGAGTGCAGCAGCATGACCTTGGCTCACTGCATCCTCCACCTCCCAGGTTCAAGTGATTCTCCTGCCTCAGCCTCCCGAGTAGCTGGGACTACAGGTGCCCGCCACCACACCCGGCTACTTTTTGTATTTTTTAGTAGAGATGGGATTTCACCATATTGGCCAGGCTGGTCTTGAACTCCTGACCTTGTGATCTGCCCGCCTCGGCCTCACAAAGTGCTGGGATTACAGGCGTGAGCCATTGTGCACGGCCATGTCTGGCTAATTTTACTTAACATCATGTTTTCAGGTGTAATTTTTTTAAAGAACAATTTCTGTTTTTTTGTTCATTTTTGATACAGAGTCTCGCTCTGTTGCCCAGGCTGCAATCCAGTGGTGTGATCATAGCACACTGCAGCCTCAGCTCCAAAGATACTCCCACCTCAGTCTCCCAGGTAGCTGGGACCACAGGCACACACCCCTGGCTAATTTTGTTTTTTATTTCTTGTAGACACAGAGTCTCACTACATTGCCCAAGCTGGTCTCAAACTCCTGGGTTCAACCAATCCTCCTGCCACAGCCTTCCAAAGTGCTGGGCCTACAGGCGTGAGCCACCAAGCCCAGCAAAGAATAATTTTTTTTAAGGGAAAATGCAATTGCCAAGTTTTAGAAACTGCAAGTGTCCTGGAAAGGTTCCCATGGTCCCTCTGGGGCCTGGTGCAAGGGTCTTTCCCAGGGGCTGACGTGGAGGGAAGCTGGGCTCAGGGGCACAGCCAAGTATCCAGCAGCAGTGTCGAGTCACACACACCAGTCTGCACAGCCCCTTCGTTCTCTCTCACAGGCAAGAGGCAGGGGGAAAGGGACTTGCAGGGAGGCCCATCTTTGGACAGCTGAGCTGGGGCCGACCCTCAAGCTCCCGGGATGCTGGCTGCTGGCCTCCTGGTCTTCTAGGATGTTTGCAAACACCCAGAGACCAGAGCCCCTTCCAGGAACGGCTCACGTCCTCCGTGACTGTGATAAGCGGAATTTCACTCTTCACTGGAAGCAGTCCCCAGGGCATTGTGTTTCTGAACTCAGAGATGAAACTGCCCGCTGAATTGTATGCATTCTCTAAATTATTAAAGAGCCGAAAGAGCAGCTGCCACATTGGGGTCACCAGTGCGAGTCCCCAGAGCAGCAGTTTCATGCTCTCAGAAAGGCTTGAATGCCAGGCACCCACGGCAGCTGCCCGGGGATGCTGCCCGAGGCCAAGGGTCTGCCTGGGGTTGGAGTCGGGGAGGGGGCACTAGGAACATCTCTCTGTTCCTTGTGGAAATAGGAACCATCCTTGTGGAAATAGGAAGGAACTCGCTGTGGGGAGTGAGGGCTGCACTTCGGCAAGAACCCAGGCTCCCTGTTGC
Organism: Cheracebus regulus; assembly: GCA_963574635.1. Classification (NCBI taxonomy): domain Eukaryota; kingdom Metazoa; phylum Chordata; class Mammalia; order Primates; family Pitheciidae; genus Cheracebus; species Cheracebus regulus. The sequence continues at coordinate 2,633 of CAUYQU010070985.1, read as the reverse complement.
CATTGACCTCCAATGGCAGGGCAGGGGCGTGGGGCTGACCTGGGTTCTGGTCCTGCCGTGTGAGCTGCAGCATGATCTTCATACTCTAAGCATACTTCCTCTCCATCTGGAAAACAGGGATCTATAAAGCAGTGAAGCCTTGCATGGTCGCTCACGCCTGTAATCCCAGCACTTTGGGAGGCCGAGACAGGTGGATCACAAGGTCAGGAGATTGAGACCATCCTGGCCAACATGGTGAAACCCCGTCTCTACTAAAAATACAAAAATTAGCTGGGTGTGGTGGCACGCGCCTGTAGTCCCAGCTACTCAGGAGGCTGAGGCAGAATGGCTTGAACCAGGGTGTTGGAGGTTGCGGTGAGCTGGGATCACGCTGCTGCACTCCAGCCTGGTGACAAAACAAAACTCCATCTAAAAAAAAAAGAAAGAGAGAATCTGGCTGCTTCTCTCCACCTCCATTTCTACACTCTGGTATAAGCCACCTCAGATCATGACTATGAGCTCCCACTAGTCTTCCCGCCTTCACCTGTGCTCCTAAAACTGCTTTTCTGCAGAGCCTTTAAGTAATTTTTAAAAAGAAAAATTATTAGGCCATGTCCCTTTCCTACTGAAACTGTCCAATGTGTTCTTTTTCCACTTAGAATAAAACCCAGAGATCTACAAGGCCTGACGTGTGGTTCCCAGGCTCAGGCTGCACATTAAAATCACTGGGGCATTTCAGAAACATTTAGACACAGGTGTTCTGATTGAATGGGACTGGAAGTCGGATTCAGCCATAAACTTCTTTTTTTCTTTTTTTAAATAGTCTCTTGCACTGTCACCCAGGCTGGAGTGCAGTGATGTGATCATAGCTCACTGCAGCCTTGAACTCCTGGGCTTAAGGGGTCCTTCCACATCAGCCTCCTGAGTAGCTGGAATTATATATCCATATGACCACGCCCAGCTAATTAAATAATTTATTTTTGTAGAGACGGGGTCTACTATTGTTGTAAAGCTGGTCTCTAACTTCTGGGCTCAAGCAGTCCTCCCACCTCAGTCTCCCCAAGTGCTGGGATTACAGACATGAGCCATCACACACAGATAGCCATCAATATTTTAAATAATAATAATATAGTTCCCCGGCTGGATGCTTCTCATGCGCAGCCAGAGTTGCAACTTCTATTTTTCATGGCTTAGCCTTGCTAGGTGGAACCGTGCTAGGTTCAAATTGGTGCCTTCCTGCCCCAGGGCCTTTGCATCGCTCTTCTGCTCTTTATATGTGTCCCCAGTCTCCTCTGGTGCCCTGCCTCCTTCCTTCAAGGTCTGCTCAAGGTTGCCTTCCCTGATTTATCTTTGGTCATAATGGAAATATTATCTTGTCATAGGTTGCTGCAAAGATTAAATGAGATCATCTGGTGAAACATTTAGAACAGGGCAGGGTACATGGAAATCAACAAATGGGAGGTTTTTGTATTTGTGGTATGTACCACTTCCTGATATTACATATTTACTTGTTTATTCAATAGATGTCTATCTGCTCCTGTGAACTATAAATTCTGTGAGGGCTGAAATCATCTTGGCAAATATTCGGGCTCATGAATAACTTTCATTTTTATTTTTTTAGAGACAGGGTCTCACTGTCACTCAGGCTGGAATGCAGTGGTGCAGTCATAGTTCAATGCAGCCTCCAGTTCCTGGCCTCAAGCAATCCTCCCACCTCAGCCTCTCAAACTGCTGGGATTATAGGCATGAGCCAATGCACCTGGCCTTCAAGGCTATAAAGTAATCAATCATTCTTTGTGCAGGATTCCCACACCTGATTTAACCATTCTCTGAATGTGGGTGTTGCAGTTCTTTCCAATTTGGTCCAGTACAAATAAAGCTGAGATGAGTATACTTATAAGTGGATCTTTCTCCATAATCTGATTACTATATTTTCTGAGAATAAATTTCTGGACATTGAATTAGTGGGTAAAAAAAAAAGTATGAAATTTTTAAAAAATAGCAATCCATTTAATAACATGTTTTTTATATTCATAAGTAACAAAAAGGCTCTAATTTCTTCAAGGTTTAAAACTATAATACAGGGCAAGAGGCTCACATGAGGTCAGGAGTTTGAGATCAGCCTGGGCAACATAGCAATATTCAGCCTCTACCTAAAAAAAACAAAACAAAACAAGAAAAAAACAAAAACTAGCCGGGTGTCAGGCTTGGTGTGGTGGCTCATGCCTGTAATCCCAGCACTTTAGGAGGCAGAGGTGGGCAGATCACCTGAGGTCGGGAGTTCAAGATGAGCCTGGGCAAGATGGTGAAACCCCATCCCTACTAAAAACACAAAAATTAGCTGGGTGTGGTGCTGGATACCTGTAATCCCAGCTACTTGGGAGGCTGAGGCCGGAGAATCACTTGAACCTGGGAGGTGGAGGTTGCAGTGAGCCGAGACTGTGCCACTGCACTCCAGCCTGGGCGACAGAGTGAGACTCTGTCTCAAAAATAAAAAAAATTCTGAATGCAGCTTTTTTTTTTGAGACGGAGTCTTGCTCTGTTGCCTAGACTGGAGTACAGGGGTGTGATCTTGGCTCACTGCAACCTTCACCTCTTGGGTTCAAGCAGTTCTTGTGGCTCAGCCTCCCAAGAAGCTGGGATGACAAGTGTGC